>CAUYON010198984.1:0-32557 GCA_963573935.1 Arctocebus calabarensis
TTTTGAGACAGAGCCTCAAGCTGTCACCCTGGATAGAGTGCCGTGGCATTACAGCTCACAGCAACCTCCAATTCCTGGGCTCAAGCGAGTCTCCTGCCTCCGCCTCCCAAGTAGCTGGGACTACAGGCGCCCGCCACAACGCCCGGCCATTTTTTGGTTGCAGCCATCATTGTTGTTTGGCGGGCCCAGGGGCTGGATTCGAACCCGCCAGCTCAGGTGTATGTGGCTGGCGCCTTAGCTCGTTGAGCCACAGGCGCCGAGCCTATATAAATGTTTTTAATTCTTTTATGCATTGAAAGTATAACTCTAGGAAGCGATAATGGTATCTGTATGCAAAATAATATCCTAGAATATGGTAATCAGTGTTGTTGAACTTAACAAGGAACTTGAAAAAGAGCAAATTCTTGCACAGCTACCAGCAAGCGCAGCTCATGGCCCTCCCACCACAGGCCTTAGCAGGGCCAGCAGCTGTGATGTGGTGGTGCAGGTGACCCCATGCAGGGACACCTTGGTGCAGTACTGGCTGGGGCAGCACACACTACAGTGAAGGTTTCGCATTCATGGTCCTGGCCCCTGGCCAGGCCAGCCCCAGAACCCGGGGTGTGACAGGTGGTAGCTCAGGGTCCCAGCAGCCAGCATTTAGGGCTGGGAGCAGCATGGCCCCTGAGTGGTGCCCCACGGCCTGTAGGCTTCCTGCTCACTGTTGCTGTGTTGGTGTGGCTCCCCACCACCTCTGCGCCTTCCTGGAGGAGCCAAGGCCACAGGGGAGACTGAAGCCCTGGAAGGACGACACTTTGTTGTTGAAGGTGATGCAGAGCTCTTGGCCTTCTATGATGGGTAAATATTATAAACCTGTACACTGGTACATACTATTCCTTAAACCTTGTATCTATTCTTTTGTTCTGTAAAATCATTTGATACATAAAATTTCTTGTGCCATATGTTAAAAATAAATGCTAAAATTCCTTTACAATTAAAAAAACAAGTATTTACATATAAACAAATAAAAATTTGAATTAAAAAACCTAAAACGAAAGTTTTTCTTTTCCTGAATGCTTGGACCCAAAACACGGGTGTACATTATACACAGGAGCATAAAATATGGTACTCCTTGGGGTGGGGTGTGCTGAAGGCCCCATTCCAGAAATGTGATAGTTTTTAACTTGAATGCTCATGTTATTATTTTTAAACTATGCTAACACGTTTTGTAGCCTCTTTTCTAAATATGCCATATTTCACAATTAAAATTTTAACAGATTATGTTAGAAACGAATTGTGTGCAAACCCAATTGTGTGTCCCCCCAAAGCTAGGGGACTAGCTTTGTTATACATTTTGTTAGAATCTAAAGTGTTCAAAACATACATGGTTTCAGATTTTATCCTAATCAATATGTGTCCCGAGATGCCATTTTAAATAATAACAAACTCATTTGTGCAGTTTTTTTCAATCTTACATTGCTTTTCAAAGTGCCCATGTTTTTCCAATTAAGTCACTGGGCTGGCCTGATGTCCAGTGTTCAGAAATCACTGGTGAATCTCATGAGTAAAAAACTTAAGGAAATGTATTCTCTAATATGTGTAAAACCACATGCTATTTTCTCACTTACCAAATGCATAGCCATATCCAAGTCAAGGGCTTGAAACTTCATAAACAAAAAAAATTAGGTTTGTGGGGAGAAAGAAAGGGTCAAGCACATAAAGCCTGATAAATTTTGAAGATTTCCAAAAGAAATCCATGGGAGAAGCTATTAGACATTACACACATAACAGAAAGGTTTTGAAGGGGAACCAGCCTGTTCATCTCACCCTGCAATTTCAGCTTTTTAAACAGTACCACTGGGACCATCGCGAAGGAATAGTACAGCCTGGGGTTTCCTTCTGACTTTTTTCCTCTGTAATGCTCAAAGACAGTACAAACACAGGGCCTGTGTGAACCTCCTTTAGTAGACACACATCAGGTTACCTTCTGGCCTCCGCTGAGAGGCAGGTGTGGGTGACATCGATCATTTCAATAGCCAGTTTATGTGTCATCAATGGTGGCAGGACACTTCTGCTAAAATGTTTCTCTCTCTCACCACAAGAATTAAAACCAACCGTCAGCAGACAGACCTCACCTAATGTGCATAATGCAAGGATACATTTCTAATCTATTAAGAATAGAGTATGAATGCCTTTCCACTGACAAAAAAGTAAGCAAGGAGATGGTTATGTTAATCAGTTAGATGTAAGCATTCCACATTGTGTATCAAATCAGCACATTGTACTCATAAATGCATTAAGGTACACAGTTGTAATTTAATAAAGAATTAAAAAAAAGAAATATTCCTCAAGCAAAAATGCAGACCTCTTCCCTCCTTAAAAGGGTCAAGGACTGATGTTTGTGAAAAGGGTTTCTCTTAAAAGAGTTTAAGTCTGTCACATAAAAGTAGTATCATATCATTAGAAGTATTTTCCCAAAAAAGTTCACTGAGTACATTAACAAGGAACCATCATACTTGCCGTATTTCCAAAGGCAAAATTATAACAGTGGAATAATTCAATTAAAGCATCACCTGATCTGTGCCCATCTGTCTAAGATATTTGAAAATCCCTATCTGTCTGATTATTAAATACAGTAGAAACCTCTGTAAACTGACCACTCAAGGGATTGTAGCGAGCTGGTCAACATAGGAATGGGGCTGCTGTATGATACACTCATGTGCTGCATGTCTGGTCTACGAAAACCAGGTCAACTTCAGGAGGTGGTCAGCTACGGAGGTTCTACTATATCATGACCTCTGTGACATAAAAACCAGGGTCATCTGGTTTTACTTTTTGCACTTGGGTGCTCACTTGCTTGGCCTCTACTCACGTCCTAACTTCCCAGGGGCAGCTTCTCAGCTGCTTTGTTTCCAGCAGAGCCCTGAGCTGCTGTATCTGTCGGGCCCTCCCCTCCTCCTCCAGCAGTTCACATAGCTCTTTGTGTTTCCCGACCCTCCCCTCCGCCCAGTGAGCTCCAGGCTGCAGGTACTGACCACCCAGCCAGACACACCCTGCGATGGGGGTGTTTGTGTTAAATGACCTGGCGTGGTCATTTAGAACCCAGCGTGACTTTCTTAAAGAAAGGTTAAAGAAACCCCAGGTGGGGACCAAAGGGAACCCAACCACAGCAGCCAGGGGTGCAAACAGCTGCACCCCACAGACAGAGCACACCGCAAGTGCCTCGGCCGGCCTGCCAGGTGTGTGGAGGACCCGCTACCTCCTGAACACAGGCCTACCCTGGCCCTCACTTCTATGCAGGAAGTGCACAGGCCCAAGGAACAGCTGGATTTTTTTTAACCTACTTAACAATTAATGTTCCGTTTCAGTGGTCTGGTTAGAGAGCTAGGACGACAAAGCCTCTATTCACTGAGGTGCTGTGTTCTTAGTGATGTCACTGTCTGTTTGCTGTTTAAGTACCTGGTTAAAATTAAACCTTTCTAAATGCCTCCCTTGTAGCATTGTTTCAGTATCCCGTGACCAAGAACTCTGAACTTTTTAGATTCTCCCCAGAGGAGAAGGTGGGCATAGAGTTTGTAAACACACACACACCCCTGCACAGGCTCGTCATTTACTTTGACCTAACAACAACGAAAAATAAGTCACCTTTCTTAGACAAAAAGTATAGAATCTAATTTTGTAAAGTTACAAGAATGAGAAGCCTAAGCTTGTTTTTCTGATCTACTCATCCTAATTGAGAATGTATCTCAAAAATCTTCAGAGGAATGAGATACATCTCTGCGTGTTCTGTGCTACTTGGAATTGTCACTGCCAGGTAACTCTGTGCTACCTTCACAATTATAAACAGCAGCAAAACAAGTTCTTCTTTTAAGGAACAGTTCTATCAATCTAAAACGAATTCTCAAGGATTAATAATGAAATAAACATCTGCGATTCTACCCTCTCCGGCCTGACTGTCTACTTTACTCTGGGAAGGAAAACTCAAAGTGGCTTTTAAAAAATTAAGCTTGCGGGTAGAGCAGGTAGCTCAGGCCTGTAACCCTACCACTCTGGGAGGCTGAGGTGGGTGGCTTGCTTGAGCTCAGGAGTTCGAGACCAGCCTGAGAATGAACAAGACCCCATCTCTACGTAAAAAATAACTGGGTGTTGAAATGGACACCTGTAGTCCCAGCTACTTGAGAAGCTGAGGCAAGAGGATTCCTTGAGCCTAAGAGTTTGAGGTTGCTGTGAGCTGTGATGTCACAGCACTCTACCCGGGGTGACAAGGTGAGACTCTTATCTCAGAAAAAAGAAAAACCAAAAACATAAAAATTATGCTTGAGTTTCCACACATACAAAATGCCCCGTGTATGTGTACCCCCCTAATTACTGATTTCAATTAAAGTGTTCAGTGCTTATTATTAAGGTATTGTAATGTGTATGATGTCACCCCCAAACAGTGAGCTAAACACAGGAGCTGAAAATTTGTTTCCTTGTCCAAATTAACTGTACTCACATAAACATCCTATAAAATGCTTATCAAGAAACTAATGAGACAAACATGAATTAAGGCAGACATTTGATTTGAATAGTCTTTCTAAATGGCTTTATAATTAATCCATTTCTTGGATTAAAACAAACGCTACCCAAAAATGACTGCAGGTTTCTCGGGACACAGTAGTGGTAAATGAGGTGTTCCTTTTCACATCTAAAATCTTTCAAGAATTAAACTTTAGCAAATCCAATTAACATTTAAAAACTAATGAATCTAATTAAGAGACCACTTGGGAAAGGGAGGCGGTTTTTAACTTCAGTGCTAGCAATAAACTAAATCCCTCTCTTCAGTCTAATTTATGGCAGGAATAGAAATGAATCTCTCCCTGGTAGCAAAGAAAAGCCTTACTGTTCCCCTTTACGAGGCAGCAAATCCAGAAGACACAACCACCCCGCCCCCCAGAGACCTAGAGGGGTGGGGGGCTTACCAGCCCCCTCCCCCCTCTGCGGCTTCACATGTCTAAGATCACATCTGTCTACTCCGACCCAGCAGAAAACTAACTAAACGGGCACCGAAACGTGTTAACGTCACATAGTCATCCACCTCTGACCAGTGCTGATCATTTTCTTCAAATGAAATAATGAAACGGGACTTTCAGGCCTCACTCAGAGAGGAATAGGAAGCTCTCCAATGATTGCTACTGCTAAGCTCCTACTTCAAAGCCCAATTTATGGAAGAAATAGAGCCTTCCTGGAGAGGGAAACTGTCCTCTCCACACTTCTCAATTACGTGGCTAGTGCTTGGGGCTCTCAGGTCACAAACCACCCAAGAGGATCCTCCAGCTCTGAGGAGGGCAGAACGTGGCATCAGAAGAGAGAGAAGGGCATGCTGCCTCTCTTGAAAGGGGACTCGTTTTCTGGGGCTTTTCCCAGCAACAAAGGGACACAATAAACCTTCAAAGGTGAGGGATGTATTTATTACCCCGACTAGGTGCCATTAACGTGAGCCTACACACAGATCCCCACTCGCCATTTCGTATAATTATGTGCAATTTTTTATTTACCTGATGTACCTCAAAAAAGCTGAGGGGAATAAAGAAAAGGGGAGGTTTGCTGGGAAAACCAAACTGCCAATCTGCTAGGAATCTGGGGTTGACCGCATTTCCATCAAAAATTGTACCTCATTCTATCCTACTTAAAAATTTTGTACAACTCCCTAATATTTACATGAATATATTCCAATTGAAAAGGCCTCTCTGAAATTTCCATGATATTCAAATTGCCCCAAAGGAACTTTATCGTTGATATTCTTCTCAAAAGATTACTCTTTAGAGGAAAAAAGATTATACAAATAAGGTGCTCAGGGGAGAAAACTTGCCTCTTTTGTAATTATTTGGTAATAGGACCATGAATTTCACAAACTTTAAAAAATCTGGTTTAAAATTACCCTGAAATTCAACATGTGGGAGAGAGATACTGTAAAAATTTAATTATGTTTCTCAAAAAAGTAATAGGGATTTCAATATTAGGTTCAATTTTTGTTACAAAAATAACTGATAGTCAATAACTAAGATCCTTTCCCATGCTGGGAAATAGGTTGATGAATTATTGAACAGGACAAAGCAAGTTACACATTTATGATTCTTTCTATTCAACAGAACACAGAAGACGGAAAAAAGTCTCTCTTCAGAGCAGATTTTCCCCCCTACACAATGGCACGCCCTGAGGCTGACAGGTATTCCAGAACACACTGAGGTCTAAAGACCAGGAATCAACATCCGTCTGTTGTCATTAACGTTTTATGAGTTGAGACAACTTGTTCGTTCATTTGGTTTTACAATCTCACACCAAACACTGGAAAACACGGCCCGCCCTCCACAGGCCTGGGGAAAACAGACCACATGTCCTCATGGAAACAGTAAAATCTTTATACATAAAATCCCAAAGTCTGGAGAATGACCAGTAGATCTTGGGGGCAGAAACAGTCAAAACTGCACAGTAGAAGTTTCTTTTTCCCTTTCTCTGAGCTAGATGTCTACGATCCACGTGCTTCCCAAGCGAAACACACTCTGAAGACAGGCAACAACATAGATACACGTATTAAAATCTTACTCTCTTCCAAAATGTATTTATAGAAGATAAACTCAGCCTTTCACAAACTTCTGTGTAAAGACATGAGATCACCTTAAGCGCCCATCAATTCCTGAGTGGATAAAGAAAACGGGGTGTGTGTGTGTGTGTGTGTTCACACCTTGGAGAGCTAGTTAGCTGTGAAACAATGTCTTTTGCAGCAACCTGGCTGAAACTGGAGCCACCATCCTAAGTGAAGTATTTCAGGAATGGAAGAGCAAATGCCACATGTTCTCGCTAATACCAAGTGGGAGCTAAACAATGGGTACAGAGGGTCATAAAGGACCCTGATGAGCAAGAAAGGAGGAAGGTGGGAGGTGCTAAGGGCTAAAACTTAACTCTCCAGTACAACGAACACCATCCTGGTGACGGCCATAAGGAAAGTCTTGACGTTAGCACTATACAGTGTCTCCACGTTAAAACAAAAAAATACTGTACCCACCCTTAATATTTTGAAATCAAAACCCCCCAAACTTTCTTGGATTATAAAACATTCTTGAATCATTTTTTGCTATGCTTTTCTATACCCTTATATCTATGCAAGAAACAAAGATGTATCGTATATGCACGTTATATTTTCCTATGTATTTCTAATGTCTTTGAGTAGGAGTAAAGTTTACCTTCTCAATAAAATTCAACATTTTTTGAGATTATCTATGCTGAAGACAGAACTTGGACTGAAGCAATATATGTGTGTACGTGTGTGCCTATGTATACTCACATATCAAATTTGTATTCAACTGGAGGAGTCCAGGTTTTTAAGAATCCTCTTTAATAGGAAAAACAATCCCCTCTGAATAAGCTTCCTATCAGCTAGTGAAAATTTAGTGTGATCCCAGACAAAAGCATTTAGAAAACTGGTTTGCACGCAGGTAGTAGGCACTAACTTTCCCTGTTGCCCCAGAGAAGGGGAATAAATTAGAAATGTGTGTATCTGAAACATAACTTTCAGGGTGGTTCATCTCAAAGCAGGCCGCGTTTAACATAAAGTGATTATAAGCAGAGCCTGTCAATACAACACACTTTGCTACACCCTGCGTGTAAAAAATAAATAAATAAACTGTACGGCAAAGGCTGAAGATGAGCTTGGGTTCTAGTCCCACCAGCTGCAGGCGGAGGCCCCTACAGCCCGGCTCGCTGCACCCACGGCCTTCTTGAAAATTCCACTTAGGGATCAGATATGACCGAAAGTTGCCCTCATTCCCAACCCACTAGCTCATCACAGGGTTTGTATCCCTCAGCACCTACATCTACCTCGTTGCACACTCCAGTAATTGATACTAGAGTCTTCATACTCTGGCTGTTCTTCAGCTGCCACACGGGCGTGCTGGTTCAGGATGTGTGCTAGAGCAGCGATTCTGTCTTCTCATTTCTTTTTGCTGGCTCAACCTCCAAAGCCCTACCCTGGGATCTAGCAGAGCAGCTCCACGTCTCATCACTCACAGGAAGTCAAAGGGAAAACTCAATGCCTGATTGTAAAGGAATACTGACTTTCCAGATCATAGTCAACTCCCTTCCTTCTGACCTTCCACCTTTCCCCAGTGCTCCCACCCTACGATGTTCACTAAGAGGCTGGGAGCAGTGGTTGACACCTCAGCACTTCAGGAGTGTGAGATGGGGGACCATTTGAGGCCAAGAGTTCAAGACTAGCCTGGGTAACATACTGAGATCCCTGTCTCTATTAAAAAAAAATTTTAGCCAAGTGTGGTGGTGGGCACCTGTGGTCCTAGCTACTTGGGAGGCTGAGTCAGGAGGATGGCTTGAAGCCAGAAGTTCGAGGCTACAGTGATCTATAAGTAGGTCATTGCACTCTAGGCCTGAGGGACAGAGCAAGACTTCATTTAATAAACAGTTCATTATAAAAAAAAAAGGGGGGGGGGAGTACTACCTGTAATCCTAGCACCCCAAAGTGGGTGGACTGCTTGAGCTCACGAATTCGAGACTAGTCTGAGCAAGAAAGAGAAACAGAAAAACTGAGACCAGAGCATCACTTGAGCCCAAAGTTGGAGGTTGCTGTGAACTATGATGACAACACAGCATTCTACCCAGGATGACAGCTGACCCTCCGTCTCAAAAACAAAAAAAAAAAAAAAAAAAAAGGTTGGTGGCTGACTTGGGGGAGTACTTCCTGAAAACTTTACAAAATCAGCTCTCACCGCGTCAGGTAATGTTTGTTAATACGGAGATTCTGTGTCTAAATAATTAAAATTGCCCTCCCGGTACTGGCCGGGGAGGCGGCACCTGGGTACAGTGAGAGCTCCCCAGCCTCAGGCTCCCTGCCAGAGGACTGCTCTGTCTTTGTGCCTCAGCTCTGAAGTTCTCTTTCTCCACGATAAGCCCATCTAGGAACCAAGGATCTGGCACCATTACTCATAATCTCATGACTTTGTCAGTTAATTTTTATTTGTCGAGTGCCTTCACTCCTCTCTCAGGACAGCTGCAAGAAGCGCACCCCGGTCAGGCTTACGGAGACTGGAGTGGTCACCACACAGGCGGGTTCCGCCCAGACCAGGCCAGCTGGAGCCTTGTACTGTCCATCCTTTGCTCATCCAGCCAAGGCCACGGCCCTGGTTTGTTACTTGTCATTTTGTGTTGTTTTGTTTTGTTAAAGGCCCCACAGAATGTGCAGGTGCCCAGAACCTAAGGTGCTCATCGCTGGTGCTTTCAGCAGCACTGGGTGAGGGTGACGAGCTGGGGGCCCTGCCAGGGCTGCCCACACAGAGCGAAGGCCTCCACCTGTCCTGCTGCCTTCCCTCCTATACAGGGCCCCACCAACGCACCACCCACCCTCTCTCTCTGGGGAAAAAGACTCCCCTTCTCCTTGAAGGGGTCACCTGTGCAGGCGTCTCTGTCCCTCCCAGCAGGCAGACAGCAGCCCCTCTCTCTCAGGCACAGCCCAGACACATCAGCTGCCCTACAAACATCTCACCTAAACACATCCATCCATCTCCTCCCAGAGCAGCCCTTCTCCAGCCAAAGCCACCTGCCACGGTCACCCCTCCAACCCAGCTTAGGCTGCTGCCACCGCCCCTGAAAGCTCCACCTGACCATGGCCTCAACCTACTCACGGTGGAGGGTCAGCCCTTTATTCTGATGGTGCCTCTTTCTTCCCACCACACGTGTTAAGACGATTCAACGGTACAGAAATATTTTAACTGTCATCATGGCGGGTAAAATATAAACAACATCTTTACCAATGCACTGCTGATGAAGCGATTAAGTGAAAAAACTCAGGCCAAAGAAATCCTGCAAGCAAACAATAAACGGAGCAGCCCTGCGAGCTTCCTGAATGGGGGCAGGGGGTCCCGGGCTCCTGTCACTGGGAATGAGTGAGGAAGAACACACAGCACCACCCAGGGCAGGGCACTTCAGAGGGGACATCAGCCTAAACTGGCACTTGTCCCCGTGGGGAGCCTTTCTTGATACGGATAACTGTTTTAAGTGTGCACTGAATTCTGGAATCCAGTGCACTGGATTCTGGGGTTATTCTCCCATAGCTGCAGAAAGTCTTAAAAATATGTTGCAAACAATGTGCAGATAAAGTAATCCATAGGAAAGTGCAATTCCCGGTGAGTATTAAAAGGCAAGAGCCCATCTATACTACTAATCCATCTTTCCCAGGCAGGAAGCTGGGTTTCTCCCTAAAATAACAAAAGCAAAGTATGTCTTCTCTGTTAGCTACTTTGCAGCTCCAAGCACAGTTGGCCTTTGAACACTGTTGCAGCTGGGGCACTAACCCCTGTGCAGCGGAAAATCCAAGTACATCTCTTGACTGCCCCGTAACTGCCAATGGCCTACTGAAACCTCACCGGTAACAGTCAATGAACACCTATTTTTTTGGTATATGAGTTATATACATTGTATTCTTACAATAAAAGTAAGCTAGAGAAAATAAAATATTATGAAGAAAATCATAAGGAAGAGAAAACATATTTATTATTTATTAAGTGAAAGTGGATCAACAATAAAATTCTGCATCATTGTGTTCATGTTGAGGAGGCTGAAGAGGAAAAGGAAGAGGAGGGGCTGGTCTTGCTGTCTCAGGGGTGGCAGAGGCGTCTGCACTGAAACCTGTGCAGGCAGATTAAACCCCTTCTGCTCGGCGTCTGGGAACTCACCGTTGCTCCCGGTTGGCAGAAGCTGCTTCTGTTATCTTGACATGTTTTAAGCCAAATCTCTTTCTAAAATGATCAAACCATCCTTACCTGGCATTAGTTTAAGATCCTTCACCCTTCTGCTGCTGTAAGTTGTCATATGACTCTGCTGTTCCTTGAATCATAGCAGAGTCTATAGGTATGATTTCACAGCAACCTTGCACCCACATAAAAAGTGCAATTTCAATATAAGATAAAAGGGTATTCTGCAAAAAGTGCAAAGTTTTTACACACTCTGGTGTAGCTATTATGACAGCTTCACGAATTTCCTTTTGTTTTTAACCTTGCTCCTTATTCTGAACGCTTTTATCTTGAAATGGTGGCAACAGAAGCTGCAGACCTGTGGACCCCATCAAGCAGTTCAACCTTTTCTTGTCATGACTTTGCTTCGCCTCTTGGGATCACTTCCAGCATCTCCAATGGCATTTCCTATGTGTCCCCATGGTATTTTTTAAGGTTTACAGTATTGCACTAAACATGATGAAAAATATTTAAGAACCAAGAGAGATCACTTTGTACTGCCACACGCAATTTACTGGGGAGACAAACTGCTCACACTGAGATTAGTGTGACGAGACGTCTTAAGCAGATTCTCACAACACTTGAGCTCAGTGCAATAGTAACAGGAGGTAACCCCAAAATCATTATGGTAGCACAGTAGGGTGTAATTTTATGCCGTTATGGTTTAATAACACATCTTTATGCTTACACTTCTCGACTGCTTCATGTAGACTGTGTTTCTGAGCATCAGTTTTGATGAATTTTAAATTTTTTATAATAGATTTGTGTGTATTTCATGGTAGTAAATCATAAAATAGGCTCATTTACACATATCTTATGCATTCATGACATAAGATATGTAATTTTTCAAGATTCCTAGGCTATGCAGCTTGTCTACAAGCTTTTAAAACTGTTGGGAATCTCAAAAACAGGGCCCCTGAAGTTCAAACCCAGGCTGTTCAAAGGTTAACTGCATTATTTTAGAAATGCGTGTAGGAGATGTCGGCAGGAACTGTGTGTTTTCTGCTTTCATTTAGCCAGTCTCTGACCAGGTATGGCATTTACTAGATTTATGACCCTGTATGGTTTTCATTGATTCTTGCGTAGAAACATATTCCTTTTTCTTACATCTTCATACAGGTAACATTTAGATGGAGATCTTCTTATCTTAGCGAAGTCAGTTTTTCTTGGCTAAGAACAAAGACTTTCAAAAATAAAAATGCCATGGGCGGTGCCTGTGGCTCAAAGGAGTAGAGCGCTGGCCCCATATATCGGAGGTGGTAGGTTCAAACCCGGCCCTGACCAAAAACTGCAAAAATAAATAAGTAAATAAATATTGCCAGGTGATCAGGGTTATGGTTACACAAATGTTCATTATACTTTGTTCTAAAAATGAGCCTCAAAAAAAGGTAAATACAACTAAAAATGAGCCTTGAAAAGGACTCAATCAGAAAGGGCCACATGCAATATAGTTCCATTTATAAGAAATGTGCCAGAAGAGGCAAATCTACAGAAACAAAGTGAAGTTGTGATTGTCAGGGGCTGGGAGAGGGAAGAGGGAGTAAGTGCTAATGGGCGTAGGTTTTCTTGACAGGGTGATGAAAACATTCGGGAACTGACTGTGGTGATGGTCATACAACTGCGAATATGCTAAAATCCATCCACTTGTGTACTGTAAAGAGGTGAACTGTAGGGTTTGTGAATGATGCGGAGTAAAGCAGTGTAAAAAGTGGGCCTGGATGGGTGGCAGGGGCTCGGGGGGAGGGAAACGGAGTGGAGGGGTATTTACTGTATACAGAGTTAGGACATTAGGTACAACTTAGTATTTTCAGTGCAATCTTATCTGCACAACTAATTTGCTTTGCATTTAAGAAATCCTTCTGGGCGGTGCCTGTGGCTCGGTGAGTAGGGCACCAGCCCCATATACCAAGGGTGGCAGGTTCAAACCCGGACCCGGCCAAAATAGCCGGGCGTTGTAGGGGGCGCCTATAGTCCCAGCTACCTGGGAGGCTGAGACAGGAGAATCCCCTGAGCCCAGGAGTTGAAGGTTGCTGTGAGCTGTGACTCTACGGCACTCTACCGAGGATGATAAAGTAAAGACTCTGTCTCTTAAAAAAAAAAGAAAGAAAGAAAGAAAGAAATCCTTTTACTACACAATCTAAATATAAAGCATTTGTGATGCTTTATCAGAATTAAAACTTGCAAATTAGCGAGACCTGAATGAACGAGTTTTTATTGTAGGAGAAAACTGTAATGATGTGAACTGTATCAGTAACTTGCCCATTCCTTTAAATGTATTTTGACCAATAGTAAGATAAAGATGTTTTCAGTATGCTGATTTGAAAATGTTGTTTATAGGCACATATTTATTTATGCAAATGCAAAATATGTCCCTTCCATCAGAGTTACTCAAACTTGAGCTTGTATATACACTTCCAGAGCTTCTGAAAGTAGACCCTGTGCTCCATTCCCAAGGATTCCGGCTCTGTGGGTCTCCGGTGGGACCTGAGAGTTCAATTTCTTTCTAGCCAGCTCCTGCACAGCCCACAGTTTGCGTAGCATTCCCTTCCGTCGTCATACACATTCTCTGTAGTCAGCTTCCCCGGAGATCAAGAGCTGGGGAGTGGGGAGGGTGCTAAAGGCATTGTGTCTGGCTTGACAGGCGACATTTTGGAGAACACAGGAGCAAGCACCCTTTGTAGTTAAAAGGGTGCAGATTCTGGGCTCAGATTTGGGCAAGCGACTCAATTTTTATCATCTGTAAAACTGAGATAATCCCACCCACTGTGAACCTTGAGAGAAGGACCAGCAGGCTGTGTGCTCACATAGTACCTGGCTCAGTCAATGGCCACCTGGGCTTACACTGAGCATGCCGGGTTACAGGCAGTGACCTGCTCACAGAGCAGCAAACGCCACCTGTAATCAAGCACGATTGCTTATAAATACATTCAAAAGTGAGACAAACCGAGAGAATCAAAGAACACTGAACACATCATCAGTGAGCCTAAAAACCTAAGTTGTGACAAATCTCCACAAAACGACAACTTGAAATATTATTTCAACAGAAATTTTAGTATCTCTAAAATCCAAATGTGGAAATCTTGGAAAAAAGAAAAATTCTAATGCTGTTAGAAATAGGTATTTCAATACTTCGGGATCAAAAACGCTTCCTTGTCTGAAGGGCCCAAATACTAACAGACGTGCCTGTAAGACTGACACACCATCACACCATGTGCCCACCAGACTACCAGAGTCCACTTCAGAACGTCTTACTGTCTCCTCACTGCTCCGTTCCAAGTTGTTCCAAAGAAATGATGAGTTTCACCTTCACCTTAGAATACTCCAGGCAAGCTGCCCTCCTGAATCCTACCACTGAAATCCACTAACAATACCAGACACATTTTTTTGGCGGAGGGAGACCCAGTTTCACTTTGCTACCCTGGGTAGAGTGCACTGGTGTCCAGCTCACAGCAACCTCAAACTCTTTGACTTGAGCCATCTTCTTGCCTCAGCCTCCCCAGTGGCTGCGACTACAGGCACCTGCCACCACACCTGAGTGGTTTTTCTAATTTTAGTAGAGACAGGGTCTCATTTTTGCTCAGGCTGGTCTCAAACTCCTGAGCTCAGGCAATCCACCCGTCTTGGCACTCCCCGAGTGCTAGGTTCACACGTGAGAGCCACTGCACCCAGCCTAGACACAGTTTTGAAATGGTCTTTTCCACCGTATGGCTCAACTGGCAAGAAGGCAGAAGTCTAAAACCAAGGGAAGAAGGGGGTCCACACAGTAGCACAGGGCACGGACGGCCAGGAGGGGGCTGCGGCAGGCCCTCAGCCGCCTCATGAGATCAACACACGTTCACAAAAACATCTCCGGACCAGCTAGGCCTAGGTCAGCTGCCCCAAGGCGCTGTGGACAGGAGGGGGAAAGGGAGCAGGAGGGGCCGAGCCGCCAACACCGCAGGTGTGAGAGGAAGTCAGACGCAGGTCGGGCTCTGACTCTTGAGACACCCCTGAATTCTCAGCGCCTCCAAGACAACAGGGAAAATCCGATCTCTGGATTCTGATGACTTACCGCACACAGGTCTAAGAGCCACAGGATTTAATGAATTAATACCTATAGAACAGTCCCTACCCCCGACTGAAGGTTTTCTAACTATGGGCGAGTTGGGCTCAGGCTGCACTTTGTGGAGAAGGACGCAGAGGGACCCTGGTGACTCTGGAAGTTCTCCAGCCAAACAGATGCCCAGCTCCTCGGGGCAGGGGCCTGTTCATGCAGGAGACACAAGGCCTTCAGCGACCTGCCCTCCCCAGCCAGAGCCCTGAAACGCTCACTGTGTGCAATCGCTCTGGCGGCCCGGGTCTCCCTGCGCTGGTCAGGGCTGAGTCATGGAAGGTACCCACGCACCTTCACTAAGCAGACCTCTTCCGAGGGTTCCTTTGTTACAGAAAATAGAAAAGGAACCCACATTCCAGAAAAGAGAAAAACAAAGACTAAAGGAAAACAGCAAAAGAAACACATTTCTCAGGTGACAAAGAATGTGCTCGGCTCACAGAAGCAAGAACGGCAATGAGGTGGGGAGAGGATGGGGACCCCTGCCTGGCTCATTTGCGGGCAGGATAGGCAGAGACAGCCTCTCTCCGGACAGACTCACACACAGGGAAGGGCGCCCTTTCACCTCCCTACACTGGTGATGGCTCCTCAAGAACTGTCAGACAGGGAGGGCTGCTGTCCTGAAAGGGTGTAGGGGAACCGGGCCTACAGGCAAGGGTGGGCGCCAGCCTCTCTGCTGCCGAGACCAACAAGGAGCTGGGGCTTCCCTCCCGCACAGAAAGGGACACTGAAAACCAGAGGCCTCATCAGAATGAGAGAACCCCTCTTCTCCTCTCAAGCCAAGGAGCAAGAGCGTGTTCTGACTTCTCCCTCCTCCCTTCCCTCCCTGAAGGAACATTCCTTCTGATCCCTACCAAGTCTGAGCTTCACGCATCCTAGGTAATCAAAACCACAACGGGATGCTATTTCCATGGAACCAGGCCAAGTAATTAGGGCTTCCTTTTTTTTAATCTGGCCCAACATGAATGCGTATATGTATTTATGTGCATACTTTTCTAAGACTATTTTCATTATTCTGACAATTACTGGGCAAAAATAACAATCATTATCAGACACATTCCTCTGTTGGGCCTATTCCAGCCCCATCCCATCCTCCTACCTTTCCCGACCCAATCCCCAAAAAGCTCTCCATAAAGCAGCACAAACTTAAACGAGATGTTTTAGGGCAAACAAACAGACACATTTCAAGTGTCCTTCCTTTGAATCACACATAACCCCGGTCTGGAGGTAGTGGTAGGAATGTGAGCAAGTAGGTTGGAAGAAGAGACAGCGTTTGTATCCTGGACAGGGCCTGTCCTACAGACCTAATAATTCTATTGTATAAATAAAGGTGTTGGTAGGTGGGGTAGGCTCTAGTCTGCTCCTTCTAAAAATCCTGTCGTCTACTGTATGAGGAAGAACCAAGGACAAATGCAGGGAGGGACGCAGCATAACTGAAGGGAGGTGGGAAGATGCCAGCTCTCAAGCCAGTGCTTTAATCCTCAAATCCACCATCCACTCAATGGGTCCCAGACCCAGCTGTAGTCTCCCACTTCAGGACTGACAGGGCCCACGTAGCATCCTCCAAGTGTCTGTAGCATCCTCAGTAAACTGTTTCCCTGGCATTGAAAGTGGTGCTTAGAAAACTGTATAAGATGGAGAAGTGATTAATAGAACTATGAACTGATAAGCGGTGCCAATGTGTCCTGGCTAAAACGCAGCCTGGGCTGTAGTGGGGAAATCGCCAAATCGGGCCGAGGCTCGGGACTCTCTGGCAGGAAAAGCAAGCGGAATGAATGAATGAGTGAATAAATGAATGAGTGAATGAAAGGTAAACATTCCTTAGGTTTTTCTTTGCAGTCTCATAGTTTCCTTTATAACCCAAAGGTTACATAAATAGTGCACGAAGTAACTTCCTGATGTTTTGCTTTTACTTTCAGAACCAAACTTTTTAATCCATCTGCAAGTTGTCCTTGTACTCAGTGTAAGAGGAAAAACTTTAGGTTTTTCCAAATGGATAGCTAAGTGCTCCAGCACCACTTACTGAAGAAACCCTTCTTTTCCCACTCGATTTAAATGCAGCTTACCACATGTTATTTCCCACACATATTCAGACTGGATTCTATTTCTGTGCTGGCACCTACTGTTTTAATTGCACCAGCTCTAAAACCCTGACATCTCCAAGAGCAAGGCCCGGTCTATCTATCTCAAAAGCATCTTGGATGTTTGCACATTTGTTCTTCTTGCACATGAACTTTAAAATCCTTTTGCCTGGTTCTCTATCTGCACCAGCACCCTCCATAGAAAAGACCCCTGGCACTCTGACTGGAAGGGTATCGAATGTGTAAACTCAACCCGCAAGAACTGATATTCTATATTTTCTTCCATCCGGAGGTAGGGTAAGTTCCTCCACTACCCACACCTTGTTTTAAGTCCTTCCATAAAGTTTTATGCTTTTCTTAATACCTACCTTCCTAGCTAAATTTATTTCACAGTATTTTTTACTCTTAGTCATAATTATAAACTTTCACCCAAGTGGTTACTCCAAGTATCAAGTATTTTAAACAGTTATTGATTTCTACATAGGTCTGTCATCTTCCCAAATTCTCTTCAAATGCCAAAGTGTTTGAACAATTTTGAGTTTTTAAAGGTACATGGTGATAACTAAAACAGAAATTATTTCTTCTCTTTCTGCCTTAATCTTTCCTATCTCTTACTGCAGAAATTAAAAATAATATTAACAGTGGTAATGGACAGCAATACTATATTTGAAGAATTTTAATGGAAATGCCTTTAGTATTCTCCACCATATAATTAAATATCTGTTGCTGGATTTTGGTAATAAGTCTTCATATTTAAGTAATTTCCATTATTCTTTTACTCAGATATTAAAAGCCGTGGCTAAAAACAGTTATAGACTTTTAAAACATCTAATAATGGTGCTTTCTTACTTATTATTTTGAAAGCTTCCCTAATGTTGAGTTGTCTCTGCATTCATGGATAAGTTTCAGCTATGCTATCTTTCAAAAATAACACTCCTGGGTGGCGCCCGCAGCTCAGTGGGTAGGGCACCGGCCACATAGGCCGAGGCTGGTGGGCTCGAGCCTGGCCTGGGCTGGCTAAACAACAATGCCAACTGCAACCAAAAAACAACCAGGCGTTGAGGTGGGCACCTGTAGTCCCAGCTACTTGGGAGGCTGAGGCAAGAAAAGCACTTAAGCCCAAGAGTTTGAGGTTGCTGTGAGCTGTGACACCATAGCACTCTACAGAGGGCAATATAATGAAATTCTATTTCAAAAAAAACCCATACACTCTTGGTTTTAATTTATTAGTATTTTACTTACAAGTGTTATTTCCACACTCTCTAGTACGTATAAAATTGATCTATACTTTCCTTCCCCATATTACCTTTGTTGGCTTTTACAGTTATGTTATTATATTACATATTTTTAGTAACATGGAAAATATCTGTTCTTTGAAGACTAGCTATATAAAACTATCTAGGCGCAGTGCTTTGAATAATACATTCATCCTAGAGAAATACAAAGGATGGTTGGTAAGAATTTATGCACAGGGCTGTTTATATTGGCAAGAAAACCTGGAAATATCCTGCATGTCCATAACAGGAAAGTAATTGAATAAATTATGATTCATCTAAACTACAGGTTATCATGCAGATATTTAAAAAAATGAGTTATTAAAAGAATGACATCTGTTGACCTGGAAAGTTGTTTATAATATGTCGTTAATGAGAAAAGGGGAAAACCCACGTATACATACGTGTCTGTTCTATGACTGAGAAAAGTGTAAGTTAATATACACAAACTCTTAACATCCTTAGTCTACGATGGGGGAGAATGCTGTGGGAAGGGAGGTCATGATACTTTAAGGGAAAAAATATTTCCTTAATGGGGGCTGGGAGGGAAACAATACAAAATTACGCCAAACTCTCAGAATCGTTAACTCATGATGGAACTATGGAACCTTCCCGTTTGTCTATATTTTCCAGTTTGTCTATATTTTCCAGTTCTTGGTAAGAAGAATGTTGCTTGCATTATATTTAAAATTAAGGGCAGTAGAGGACTGTGTTTTTTATAAGTGTAGAGAATAGCAAACAGATGATGCCTTTACTCTACTCTCCCGTTCCCAAGTTCACAGATGGTGTGGCAAAGTGAAGATTACATCCCCTCTGGTCACAATGGTTTGTCCTCAGGGGACTTGCTCTCACTGGTCTGGAGCCAAGGACCCAACAAAGAGCCCAGAAGCTTCCTTCCCAGGGTCTCTAACTCTCTCCAGTGCCTGAGAGTGTCACGTCCTGTCTCTTCCTTTCTGGTTTCAAGGCCAACAGTGACCGAGAAGCCACTCATCTACTCCCTGCTGGTCTTGAGGAAGATGAATAAAGTCCCGCTTTCTTGCTCTGACAGTTTCCAGACACTGAAGTCTCCACGTCAGAGCAAGGAAAGAGAACGAACGTGTGGCAAGAAGCATCCTGCACACTCAGACGGGCTGTGCCATCAGCAAGTAGAGGACAGTTTCCTTTAAGAAACCAGAGACCCGCCCGGGGTGTCAGGACCCAGCCGGGATGCTAACACTAAATAAGTCTCGATGGAAGAAAATGAAAGCTTACTCGAGTAACGGCTCCCCGAACGGAAGCTTAGTAGACTAACAACTCGGTGGCAAATGTCAACTTTCTTCTGAGGAAGAAATCCTCAGAGTCGGAGGTAGAAATATTTATACACATCAAGAAAAGACGTGGGATGATCATTTTCTCCGATTTTTCGATTTCTGACTTGCAGAGGAACACGTGAAGAGTCCTTGTGACTGACAGTCTGAGGCCCGAAGTGAGCACATGCCGTTGCATCCTGAGATAAGCAAGGTACTCTATTTCAGAGGAAAATCCCAGCAATCACTGAGATCTAAGCACAGCAAAAGCTACCAAGTCAGCTAACATGGGCCGTAAAAAGTCAGAGTCCCACGTCACTCCTTGGACCACAATTCTGAAGCATGAAAGGAAGTGAAAATATTCCTTAGGAATTCAGAACCTCTTCATTGAAATGAGGAGTAATTCCCAGAGCTTTTTAGTATCCCCCTGAGAATTCAAACTTCTTCACCTATACAGAATCTTTCTCCAGTAGCTGTAACAATATTTAAACACAATTTTCTTATGGTGCTGTCCCCACGGAGGGGCTGTGGCTAGGGAGCCCTCCTGGCCTCTCTCCACCTCCTCCCTCCCTCCCCGGGGCTCATCTATCTTATGGGTGCCCTGGGGGTAAGAAGCTGGGACTTTCAGGCTTGGCTCTCTCCCCTTTCACACACACAGTTGAGATAATTCTTACCATGTGGGAGCCTACAGTTGCCTGGTCTGTATGTGCCAGCAAGTTGAGTGGCAAGTCTGTGTAATCCAGGGTATGCAAGGTCATCAACCCAGCTGGCCAGAATCAAAGATAAACCCTCATCTGTGACAGTGCAAACTTCAGCCCTCATTGGTTAGACCAACCACGGGTACCATGCCTTTCTCGGTAGGTTCTGAACTCAGGAGAGGAAGAGGCAGGTGTTTATGAACACCACTCACTCTTAAAGTTAAACAATACCTTTGTATTAACAGAGAAGTCTACATGATGGCAAAAGTAAGACGGTCTGAAGGAGATGCTTTGCCAATGCAGTCTCAGAAAAACCTGACCACTGAGCAGACAGTCAAATGCAGGCAACGCTGCTCACGGAGAACCACAAAACCTGCCGACATTGGGCCTGGGAGGGCATACGAGCCAGCCAAGAGGGGCCCTTGACCTTCTGCGCTCCCTAAAGGACAAAAGCCACCATGACAGGCCTTCACAGGGTCCACACGTGATCTACGGCAGTAGGGAAACCATTATAGGCTTTTTTTAGGAAAATCAGACAATACTATTGAAAACATCATTCACTGTCAATATAAAGTTTCAAAGAGCTGCACTCTCAGTACAGACATACAGGCAGATCTAAGAGATACCGGGGCCAGTCCCAGACCACTGCGGCAAAGCGCATCGCACTCATGTTTTGATTTCCCATTCCCAGTGCATATAAAAGTTGCATTGACACTATCATGTAGTCAACTAAGTGTGCAATAGCATTATATCTTCAAAAAACATTATGTGCCTTAACGGAAAAAGAGTTTATTGCTAGAAAATGTTGACACGAAGGTCCGAAGTCAGCACATGCTGTTGGAAAAATGGAGCTGACAGACTTGCTCAAAGCAAGGTTGCCCCAAACCTTCAATGTGTGAAAAAACACAGAATCTCTGAAGCACAGCAAACTGAAAAGCCCTAGAACCGGGTAATCTGTAAGTATCTAATCTTTACATGATTACTAATTAGGCACGTCAGTGTCCATTTATGAGATCTCCTCTCCCAGCATGGAAATCTGAGAACTACCTCTAACAAAAATCTTTTCCTCCAAATCCTAGCAGCTGTCCTTCATCACAGCAAAGGAAGTCTGAGGTCACCCTGTGGGGCAGGGTGGGAAAAGAGTCCACAGTAAAGTGAGACCAAGCAAAGGAAAAGGAATAGGCTCCTAAAGATCAATTAGTTAAACAAAAAGCTAAGTGAAGGGGTAAATTAAAGAGGGTGTGTTTTCTTTATGAGAAAAAGAAATGTTCCTATCCCTTTATGCATCCGAACCCCACAAGAGAAGTAGATTATAACCTACCATGGAAATGGGAGAACCACAGAGCCCTGTGAACTACTTTCTTGCTCTTCCCTTCCTCCTTCAAGGCCAGCAAAGTTGGCCAGGGTTTTATTTTTCTTCCGTCACTCTCAAGTTCTCCCAAGGCCCAGATTTAGGAATTTCTTCTGTGTCCTCTATCCAAACACCAGCTTGGCCCAGGCAAAATTCTGGGGTTACCCTTGCCCCCCATGCTCACCACGAGGAACTCTAACCCACTCCCTGTAACCGCAGGCCTGCTGACAAGTTAGAGCGGTTTCTGCACACCTCCCTACACCCTGACGCTCCCTCTTGGAGACTCCTTCTCCCCATCATAACAGAGTGGTTCCCAAGACAGAGAAAATGTGGAACACCAATATGCAAAATATGCTCTGGTTTTGTAAGAAGATGTTCTGCAAGGCAAATGGGGTGGCCTGGCTCTTAGTACTCGTGTCCACACTACTGGCTTGCGGGGGAGCTGTCCCAAGACCTTCCAATAAGCCCACATCTTTGTTAACATTAGCCAGAATCATTTACCAGTGCTCACCATCCAAAGAGTCTTAACTGAGAAAATACATGAAAGAAAACTATTCTAAGGACATAAGCTAAATCACCAATGCCTTTGGTGTGATTGAATGTGGAGGGCTTTTTCTTTTCTTTTTTTTTTTTTGAGACAGAGCCTCAAGCTGTCACCCTGGAGAGAGTGCCATGGCATCACAGCTCACAGCAACCTCCAATTCCTGGGCTCAAACGAGTCTCTTGCCTCCGCCTCCCAAGTAGCTGGAACTACAGGCGCCCACAACAACACCTGGCCATTTTTTGGTTGCAGCCGTCATTGTTGTTTGGCGGGCCCGGGCTGGATTCAAACCCACCAGCTCAGGTGTACATGGCTGGCGCCTTAGCCCGTTGAGCCACAGGCACCGAGCCTCAGATAGTATTTTCAAAGGTGGTAGTGCTCTTCTTCTTGCTGTGCTTTGTTGGTACCATTGCTTTAAAAAAAACACTGATTTAGTGGATGTGTAAAGTGTGAGGTTGAATAGAAGAGTAGCTATCTGCATGCATTAAAAAAAATAGATATACATGGTATTTATTTATTTACTTCTAGTTTTTGTAAAGATGGGGTATCACTATGTTGTCCATGCTGGTTTTGAGCTCCTGGTTCAAACAATCCTCCCATCTCAGCCTCCCAAGTGCTAGAACTACAGGTATGCTGCTTGAGTTTTAAAAAGATACGGTGTGGCCAGGCACAGTGGCTCATACCTGTAATCCTAGCACTCTGGGAGGGCGAGGCAGGTGGATCACTTGAGCTCATGAGTTTGAAAGCAGCCTAAGCAAGAGTAAGACCTTGTCTCTACTAAAAATGAAAAACTGAGGCAAGAGGATCTCTTGAGCCAAGTGAGCTATGATGCTACAGCATTCTACCAAGGGTGACAAAGTGAGACTCTTTCTCAAAAAAAAAAAAAAAAATAGGGTGGCACCTGTGGCTCAGTGGGTAGGGCACTGGCCCCATATACAGAGGGTGGCAGGTTCGAACCCAGCCCTGGCTAAACTGCAACAAAAAAATAGCCAGACATTGTAGTGGGCACCTGTAATCCCAGCTCCTCAGGAGGCCGAGGCTAAAGAATCGCCTAAGCCCAAGAGCTGGAGGTTACTGTGAGCTGTGACCATCACAGCACTCTACCGAGAGTGACAAAGTGAGACTCTGTCTTTAAAAAAAAAAAGATAAATAAATAAATAAAAATAAAAAGATACCATGATAGTACCCACCTGGCTAGCTCAGCTGATACAGTGTGACACTCTTTTTTTTCTTTATTGTTTTGTGGAAACAGAGTTTCACTTTATCACCCGTGGAGGCACACAGCTCACAGCAACCTCCAATTCCTGGGCTTAGGTGATTCCCTTGCCTCAGCCTCCCAAGTATCTGGGACTACAGGTGCCTGCCACAATGCCCAGCTATTTTTTTTTTTTTTTTTTGAGACAGAGCTTCAGTCACCCCAGGTAGAGTGCTGTGGCATTACAGCTCACAGCAACCTCCAACTCCTGGGGTCAAGTGAGTCTCCTGCCTCTGCCTCCCAAGTAGCTGGGACTACAGGTGCCCGCCACAATGCTGGGCTATTTTTTGGTTGCAGCCGTCATTGTTGTTTGGTGGGCCCAGGCTGGATTCGAACCCGCCAGCTCAGGTGTACGTGGCTGGTGCCTCAGCTGATTGAGCCACAGGCGCCGAGCTGTGCCCGGCTATTTTTTTGTTGCAGTTTGGCCAGGCCAGGTTTGAATCCGCTACCCTCAGTTTATAGGGCCAGCGCCCTGCCCATTGAGCCACAGGCGCCGCTCCAGTGTGACATTCTTAAAAAGATTGTGGTGGCTTGGCGCCTGTGGCTCAATGGGTTAAGGCGCCAGTCACATACACCTGAGCTGGCGGGTACGAATCCAGCCCGGGCCCGCCAAACAACAATGACGGCTGCAACCAAAAAATGGCCAGGCATTGTGGTGGGCGTCTGTAGTCCCAGCTACTTGGGAGGCAGAGGCAAGAGACTTACTTGAGCCCAGGAGTTGGAGGTTGCTGTGAGCTGGGATGCTACAGCACTCTATCTGGGGTGACAGCTTGAGGCTCTGTCTCAAAAAAAAAAAAAATTGTTGTAAAAGTCACATAACATAAAATTCACCATCTCAACCATTTTTAAGTGTATAGGTCAATAGCATTTCACATTAACCTTGTGCTACTATCACCACCATCCATCCACAGACAAACAGAACTTTTTTTTTAATTTTGAGGCAGTCTTGCTCTGTCACCCAGGCTAGAGAGTAGGGGAGTTATCATAGCTCCCTGCAACCTCAAACTCCTAGGCTCGAGCTGTCCTCCTACCTCAGCTTACCAAGTATCTGGGACTACAGGTGCAACCACTATGCCAGGCTAATTTTTATTTTTGCAGAGATGGAGTCTTGCTATGTTGCCTAGCCTGGTCTCAGACTTCTCATCTCAAGTAATTCCCCCATCTTGACCTCCCAAAGTGCTGGGATTGTGGGCCTGACCCACTGTTCCTGGCCATCCACAGAACTGGTTTTTTTTTTTTTGCAGTTTTTGGCCAGGGCTGGGTTTGAATCCGCCACCTCCAGCATATGGGCCCAGCACCCTACTGGCCACAGGCGTTGCCCCACACAGAACTGGTTTTATCTTGCAAAACTGAAATTCTATACCTACTAAGTATTAACACCTCATTTCCCTCCCCTTACCTTCTTTTTTTTTGACAGTATGTTTTAGGATGATCAGAAGGAGCATGAAAAGTGTGGATTTCGGGTGGCGCCTGTGGCTCAAAGGAGTAAGGCGCTGGCCCCATATACTAGAGGTGGTGGGTTCAAACCCGACCCCAGCCAAAAACTGCCAAAAAAAAAAAAAAAAAGTGTGGATTTGGGTCCACAGAGTGGTTCATGTCTGTAATCCTAGCACTCTGGGAGATCAAGTCAGGTGGATCACTTGATCTCAGGAGTTGGAGACCAGCCTGAACAAGAGCCAAACACTGCCTCTACTAAAAATAGAAAAATTAGCTAGGCGTTGTGATGGGCACTTGTAGTCCCACCTACTAGGGAGGCTCAGGCAGGAGGATCACTTGAGCCCAGGAGTCTGAGGTTGCTGTGAGCTATGATGATGCAACTGCACTCTAGCCCTGACAACAAGTGAGACCTTGCCTCTAAAAAAACCCCTCCAAAATCCAAAAACCCCTGTCACTATGATGTGATTTTATGTCCTCTATGGATTATAACTTGCTGTGGGCAGTAGCTTTTTACTCCTGAATCTCCCACAGAGTTTATCCTGTACTGGCTATTTGGTTGCTTTACTCAATTGCTTGTTTGAATGACCAAGTACCTAGAGCCATGCAGAGAACTGGGATAAATCTGACTTCTCATCTTCCCCAAAGCCAAGGGGGATCCCAGGTTGATGGTGGCTGACCTGGAGGAGTCTGTCCAAAGGAGCAAATGATCTCCCCATGGGAATTATTCTATTTATTTCCTCAGGATTGAGTCTGATTGGAATCTAGTCAGGAGCCCAGATGGTCCAAGACAGATTTGAGTTAGACATTCACACCCAGCTGATGCTGCCTGCCCAGGGAACAGAAGCATCTGTCAGGTGCCAGGGTAGTCCATGACAGATGTCTCCCAGTGGGAGCAGGAAGAGCTTTGGCAACTTCAGCTGGGGGACATTCCCCAAGTGACAGAACTACCTCCACCTCCATTTACATTTTGATCTAATTTCTGCATATGATTTCTGAACTGACATTCTCCTGGTGACAATGGAATAAAGCAATGACAGGTCTGAATCATCTTCATGTGCTCAGCAGGAGAAATCACGTATCCAATTGCTGGGACTGCCTACTAATAGGGCAGGGTTTTCACTTCCACAGGTTTTAGGCAACGGAATGCCCTGATGCCTCCTCTAGTTAGCTTCATATGTCACTAAGAACAGTCAAAGGAGCTTGCGGCCATGTGTCTAAATCATAAATCTTTTGGCAATTCCTGTGTTAATCATTCTTTTTTTTCTTTTTTGTGCTCAAGCCATAAATTTCAATACAACTTGCTTGAGAAGCAAGACGTTTCAATGCTTAAAAAATCTAATAATTTCTAGGGCCAGCAAGCATTTATTTGAAGAATTTTCTGCAGGGCTGGCAGGCATGAGTTGTGCTTCTCTCCTGCAGTGGGGAAGTAAGGTCTCTGAACTTGGCCCAGCGCCTGTGGCTCAAGCAGCTAAGGCACCAGCCACATACACCTGAGCTGGCGGGTTCAAATCTAGCCTGGGCCCACCAAACAACATGACAAGCTGCAACCAAAAAATATCCAGGCATTGTGGCGGGAACCTGTAGTCCCAGCTATTTGGGAGGCAGAAGCAAGAAAATCATTTGAGCCCAGGAGTTGGAGGTTGCTGTGAGCTGTGATGCCGCAGCACTCTACCCAGGGTGACAGCTTAAGACTCTGTCTCAGAAAAAAAAAAAAGTCTCTGAACTTGTATATGAATTCATGAAAAGGTTAGGAATGCTCACAGTTTGAGATGTAGTATTGTGTACTGTGACCCAGGGCAAAATAACTCAAGTTTAAGTGCCTCTTCTGCCCCTTATTAGTTGTGTCACATTGCATGAGTCACTCCATTTGTTCATTCATCAAATGGTCACGGAGCATCCATAGCACAGTATGAATGAAGGAGTTTATTGAACATCTACTATGCTCCTGGCATTGCAGGAAGTGTCTTTTCACAGCTTTCTCTTCTATAAAATGTAGGTAATACCGTACCTGCTCTCCCCCTCCAGGGTTGTCACAAGATCCAAAATAAGATCTCATGCAGAAAAGTGCTTTGGAAGCAGCAAAGTATATAACCATGAAAAGGCCTGTTACCTTTGCCTTTAATTCAACTTCCTACATCCTGTTTTCCCCTCTCATTCTTCCAAGTCTGCACGAGTTTGCCTGGGTGTGGCCTTGTGGGAATGATTATTCACCATGTCCTGTTTAAGTCCAGTATAGACACACAGCTGGGAGGGAGTGCAGCATTTCCTTCTTAACCCATGCCCCTAGGTGCACGTGTCATATTGAAATGTATAGTGCCAGTGGGAACCAGGTTCCCAGATGCTTTAGGAGATTGAGGCTGAAATGTGCATGAGTCACATGAAGTTGAAGGCTGAGTTTGGTGCCTTTATGCTGTTCGTTCCCACGCTGGTAGGGATAAGATATAAGTGACCAGGTGAACTTGATCTCCTGAAGCAAAAAGAACATGGGCTCAGAAGTCAGACCCTGCCATCCAGGCCTCTTTTGTCTGCTAGATACTAGTTTTATAAAGATGGCTTGACCCAGCTTGGAGCAAAAGGGAGGTATAGTAGAAGGATCTTAGGGCATCTAGAATCAGGGATAATTGGAATAAGGGACTTAAATACCCCATGACACTCTTGCTTTTCTCTCTCTCTCTCTCTCTTTTTTTTTCCTATATATTGGCTTTATTCTTTCAGTCGAGCTTTCTTCCCAGAGAGGGGATCATGGCTTCTGGTATCTCTTGTCTTTCATGGATCATCCATAGCTTTTTTTTTTTTTTTTTTGAGACAGTCTCAAGCTGTCTCCCTGGGTAGAATGCCCTGGTGTCATAGCTCACAGCAACCTCAAACTCCTAGGCTTAAGCCATTCTCTTGCCTCAGCCTCCCAAGTAGCTGGGACTACAGGCGCCCGCCACAATGCCTGGCTATTTTTAGAGATGGGGTTTCACTCTTGCTCAGGCTGGTCTGGAACCTGTGAACTCAGGCAAACCACCTTCCTCAGCCTCCCAGAGTGCTAGGATTACAGGTGCGAGCCACTGCACCTGGCCTTGAAGTTTTATAAATATTGAAAAATGCAAACTTACCTGAATATTATTACAGAACTTCCAAAAAGACAAAACACAGGGGCCAACACAAGGACCGGCTATCATGGCTCACACCTATAATCCCAGCACTTTTTCTGGCTGAGGAAAGAGAATCGCTTGAGGCCAGGAGTTTGAGACCAGCCTGGGCAATAGTGAGACCTCATCTCTATAAAAAATAGAAAAATCAGTCAAGTGTAGTCGTGCTTGCCTGCACTCTTTCCCAGAAGACAAAGCAAGACTCTGTCTCAAAAACAAAAAACTGAAAACAAACAAAAAAATTGTATAGGGCGGTATCTGTAGCTCAGTGGGTAGGGTGCTGGCCACATGCACTAGGGCTGGTGGGTTCAATCCCAGCTCCAGCCTGCTAAAAAAAAAAAAAAGCTGGGCAATGGGGCAGGCCCCTGTCATCCCAGCTACTCAGAAGGCTGAGGCTAGAGAATCACTTAAACCCAAGAGTTGGAGGTTGCTGTGAGCTGTGACACCACAGCATTCTACCGAGGGCAACAAAGTGAGACTCTGTCTCAATTAAAAAAAAATTATATAGTGATCTTATATTAAAATGTAGATGCTCAATAAATACCAATTCTTTTCCTTTTTCTTTTCTTTTCTTTCTTTCTTTTTTTTTTTTTGTAGTTTTTTTTTTCTTTTTGCCAGGGATGGGTTTGAACCCACCACCTTCAGCATAAGGAAGGGGCCGGTGCCCTACTCCTTTGAGCCACAGGCGTCGCTCCCTTCTTCTTTTCTTTCTTTCTTTTTTTTTTTATTTTAAGACAGGGTCTCATTCTATTGCCTGTGCTGGAGTGCAGTGGCATCATTATAGCTCACTGCAATCTCAAATTCCTGGGTTCAAGTGATTCTCCTGCCTCAGCCTCCCAAGCAGCTTGGATTATAGATGTGCACCACCACACCCAGCTAATTTTTGTATTTTTTGTAGAGATGGGGTCTCACTATTGCCCAGGCTGGTCTTGAACTCCTGGGTTCAAGAAATCTTCCAGCCTCAGCCTCCCAGAGATCTGGGATTATAGGCATGAGTCATCATGCTTGGCCTCAACAATCTTTAAAGAAATCATGAGCACACAAACAAGGATGGCTACAGACATTCCATTATAAGAACTGGCCATGCTCAATTATTGGCTGTGGTACCCTCTGATTTGTTTAAAATTAGCCCAGAGGATCCCACAGTGATTCTTAATTTGGCCTAAGCAAGCTCATTTAAAATAGATCTTGGTATTCTGAAAGCTTTCCCAGCCCATAAGGAATCAAAGGATTCAGGCAGGCTGCAGCATGTTTGCATGAAGACTCACATCTAGCCCACAAACACATAAAAAATGCTTATACAGTATTAGTTATCTTGTATTACACCATGCACATAATTATAATGGATGGCATACCAAAGGCTCAAAATAGCAAAAAAGTTATCTAAATTGTAGTTTAGAATTTCTGAAATCACTACCTTTTCCTGAGAAGTCCATGTGCTGATGACATTGTTAGCCCAATTTAAAAAAAAAAAAAAAGAAGGAAATATAGGTTTTATCATCTGAATGTGCCATCTTCATCATGTGGCAGAATTTCTGTAACTGGTTTGTGGCTATGGGCAAACCACTCGATCTGTTCCATTCAAAATGTTTGCGTGCCTATCACGTGCAAGGTTTTGAGATGGACTTCAGGGGGATGACTCAGACTTGCCTTTCAAGAGAAGAGCCTTCTGGGTAGGGACTTTCAGTAAAAGTAAGTGCAGGAACTGCAATAGCTCTGCACAGGGTGTATTTAGAAGTGGGGACTAGCAAGTAGCCTGGTTTGGCTACAGTGTATGGGACATGCAGAGATTGAAGGGAGCTAAGGTTGGAGGGAGCTATTAATTGATGCAGGGGTCATGAAGGAAGGTGGCATCACAAATTTGGAACTTGGGTGACTCTGAGAATAGGACTGCCTTTTCTTTTCTTTTCCTTTTTTTCTTAGAGACAGAGTCTCACTTTGTCACCCTCGGTAGAGTGCTGTGGTGTCATGGCTCACAGTAACCTCCAGCTCTTGGGCTTAGGCGATTCTCTAGCCTCAGCCTCTTGAGTAGCTGGGACTATAGGCACCCACCACATACAATGCTCAGCTATTTTTTGTTGCAGTTTGACAGAGGCCAGGTTCGAACCTGCCACCCTGGGTATATGGGGCTGGTACCCTTTGAGCCATAGGTGCAGCCATTCTTTTCTTTTCTTTCTTTCTTTTTCTTTTTTTCCCTCTGTTGCCTAGGCTGGAGTACAGAGATGTGATCATAGCTCACTACAACCTTGAACTCTTTTTTTTCTTTTTTGAGACAGAGCCTCAAGCTGTTGCCCTGGGTAGAGTGCTGTGGCATCACAGCTCACAGCAATCTCCAACTCCTGGGTTCAAGCGATTCTCCTGCCTCTGCCTCCCAAGTAGCTGGGACTACAGGTGCCCGCCACAATGCCTGGCTATTTTTTGGTGGCAGCCGCCATTGTCATTTGGTGAGCTTGGGATGGATTCGAACCTGCCAGCTCAGGTGTATGTGGCTGGCACCTTAGCTGCTTGAGCCACAGACGCCGAGCCAACTTGGACTCTTGCATTCAAGCAGTCCTCCCATCTCAGCTTCTGAGAGGATTACAGACATGAGCCACCACATCCTATGATTATATTGTGTCTTAAACCCTTTCCTGGCGGTGCCTGTGGCTCACAGAGTAGGGTGCCGGCCCTATATGCCAGAGCTGGCAGGTTCAAACCCAGCCCCAGCCCAAAACTGCAAAACAAACAAACAAACCCTTTCCAACTCTGTAAGAAATATGAGTGAATATTGCATTTACATCCAAATTTCCAAGCAGCTGACAGTGTGACCCTAATCAATCCTTGTTCTAATACAGGTGAAGTCCCATTAAGTCCAAGTCTATCCCCATGGACCCCAGAATCTAAGGGGATAGACTTAGACTACCTTGGGGGGTTTCTGCATGTACTCAATGGTGAGGATAATCAATCCATATTGGACCTCTATGTCTTTCAAAAACTTGTATATAGCCAGGTGAGGTGGTTCATGCCTGTAATCCTAGCATTCTGGGAGGCTAGGGCAGGAGGATTCCTTGAGTTTAGAAGTTTGAGACCAGCCTGTGCAAGACTGAGACCCTGCCTCTACTAAAAATAGAAAAATTGGCTGGGTGTTGTGGTGGGTGCTTGTTAGTCCCAGCTACTGTGGAGCTGAAGGAAGAGGATCTCTTGAGCCCAAGAGTTTGAGTTGCTGTGAGCTGTAATACCACAGCACTCTAGCCTGGGCAACAGAGTGAGAATTCATAAAGAAAGAAAGAAAGAAAAGAAAGAAAGAAAGAAAGAAGAAAGGAAGGAAGGAAGGAAGGAATGAAAGAGAAAGAAAGAAAAAAAGAAAGAAAGAAAGAAATTGTATAAATTCTTTCATACCATCATTTGAGAGTGAATGTGGGAGTTAGGAAAGATTAGAGTCTTTTATGGTTGCATAAAAGCAAATACATGACTAAGAAGAAAAAATATCTTTGCCCTACACATACCCATGTGATAGAGATTTATCCTTACTTCCCTCTTTCCTTTCCCTCAGCCAATTTGAAATAAAAAAAGGTAAAATGTCTATGTCCTGGAACAAATCACTTTGTCTGAAAGGCTGACCACAAGTTGGTGTGTATGGGAAGATTCAGACTCGGTCCACTATTGTGAGGAAAAGAGGATGCTTGTTAGGGACTTGTGATCATTATCAAACCAGGCAAGGGGACCAGGGGCCCTGATCTCTGTCTCTTTATGCTGTGTTCTGAAAGCAGGTGCTCAGCTCCCTAATTGCCCCATATGCTGGTTTTACATAGTATTTGGTGGCTCAGCTGGGTGGAGTGAACCCTGGGAAGAGATGCATTCATTTTTAGTTACTTCACCAGATTGTTAATTTTCACTAGGAGGCATAAATCACCATAATTACTGTAATCCCAAAGTGAAGGGGCTGCTATTCTAGTACAAGGGCAACAGCTATTGCTACCACCACAGCTGTTCTACCTGAGGCTCAGGGCTGGGGGTGGGTAGGTGGGGGAGCTGCCTATGGCTAATATTTGGGATGGAGGGCATGCTGAGAACTCATTCTCTTGTGAGAGTGGGGGGACAAATGGAGGTCCTGGGGGAGCGGCTTTTTCTGTTAGTGGCAACAGGCCAGGGTTTAAGCCAGAGTACTGGTACTGGCTATGGGCTCTTAGGACAGTTGTTTACATGCTTGGCTTGCAAACAGTATGTCAACAGAACTTCAGAACCAGAACATCAGTCCTCTTCTCTATCCCTTTTTCCTATCAACTTACTTTTTGGTTTGGCTTTCTTCTTGTTTTTACATCTCTCTTGAGGAGAGCCTTAAAAGTTCCTGAAGAATTACCTCAAACAGAAACTGGAGACTGCAAAAACATGGAATTCCCCAGTAGGCGGGCTAAATGCCATTAGAGAGAAGAAAAAGTCCAATGTAACTTGTTACTTTGTCATCCATACTTGTAATATGGATTTAGAAAGTTTTTGTTGGCTCAGCGCCTGTGGCTCAACGGGCTAAGACGCCAGCCACGTACACTTGAGCTGGCGGGTTCGAATCCAGCCCGGACCTGCCAAACAACAATGACGGCTGCAACCAAAAAGAAAAATGGCCGGGCGTTGTGGCGGGCGCCTGTAGTCCCAGCTACTTGGGAGGCAGAGGCA
>CAUYON010198985.1:0-29932 GCA_963573935.1 Arctocebus calabarensis
CCAAGTAGCTGGTACTACAGGCGCCCGCCACAATGCCCGGCCATTTTTAGGTTGTAGCCGTCGTTGTTTGGCGGGCCCTGGGGCTGGATTCGAACCCGCCAGCTCAGGTGTACGTGGCTGGCGCCTTAGCCCGTTGAGCCATAGGCACCGAGCCAGTTGGTGCTTTTATTAAGGTATATTTCCTTCTCTCTATATACCTCATTTGGGTCATTATTGCACCTGCTAGCAAGCACCCCTCATCTCTCAGAAATGTGATGTGAAATTCACCATGATAACTATCACAATTAACTCATCTTCCTGCTCTTTCCCTAGATGCCCTGGGCATTAGATACACTATCTCATATAATTCTCCATCACCACCATTTTTAACTAATTTGCCTGAGGCCCCACAGCTGTGCAGGGGCAGAGCTAGGCCTCTGACTGGCCTCACTCTCAGTGCCAGGGCCCTTGGGGTAAAATCTTTGGCCAGTTGTATAGTTTGTCACTGGCTCATGTATCTTAAACTCAGAAGAATTTGCAAGAAACTGTCTGGTGCCACTCTGGCTTTGATGAATTCCTCTGATTCCAGTGTGACAGTCTGCACCGTGTCTGGTGTGGTGGATCCATTCATATCTTCCCTGGGAGCTCTGAACCAGAGCTTTCCTCACCGTATTTGGAGGCTGTGAGGGGAGAAGTCTCACCTGTGTTACTGCTGCTAGATCCTGGCTGCTGCTTGTACTGACTCCATCCGTGGTTGGAGCACAGTTTGGAGAACGGGGCTCCCTCTCTCATTGTGGGCACCTGCTCCGTGATTCTCAGAGGACCAGAACCATTACCCTCGGGAGACAGCAGAGAGGGCTCCGAGCCCGGCTTGATATGGATGCTAACGGTGCTCGGCATTGCAGAGTCGCAGCTGTGTTACCTGTTCTGCACTAATTAGGAGTTACCATAAATCTGCTTGACAATTAAGGACAGAGTGAACTTTGAGGCAGATTGGTGCCATGGGACAGTACATGCTTCTCAAGCAAGCAAAATGAAAGTTTGCACCGAGTACTGTGTCTTACCAAGACTATAACTTTAATAGTGTGGATTCAAATGTATAAATAAACTCTGAGGAAGGTGAAAAGGGTGTCTCAGAAAATGCCTCTGCTTCAAATCGGTGGGCGTGCCTGTAGCTGTGTATGTGCTACCACCCCCCCCCCCAGACGAATAACAATTATTTCAGAGCTAACCTTAACCAGTTCTTGGATTTCGTTGCCTGTTTTTTTTTCTTTACTATACCAAAAGTATATATCGTAGCATTGCAGCAGTTTAGCAATTAAATATCTTTCAGGAATAGGCGAGCACAATGAGGGTCCATTTCTCTTAGGAGCCATACCAAGAACCATAATTTAAGATCAAACTTTCCGAGGTTAAGTTTTCTTTTTCGTCCTTGCTTACTTCTTCCAGCTAATCTGTACACATAAGTAACTAGTTTCATCCACTTGGGTTTAGGTCATTAGTGCTCTTAAATCATTTGGGGGGCTATAAAACTACCTGAGGGGAAATTTAATAGGGCTCTCTTCTTTGAGAACCAGATGCAGGGTTTCGGGCAACAGTGCCTTATCACAGAAGCTGAGGAAGAGTGGCCCAGATTCAGAGATGTGCAGGGTGCAGGGAAGACCTGCATGCCTGAGAGTAGCTGCAAACTGTCAGTGTAATTAAGCCAGGTGGATTCCATAACAACCAAGAGGATTAGGGGCTGGGTGGGTCCGGTAGACCATTGAGACCTATTGAGACCTGTGTGAACAGATGTCTATTTATATCCCTTCTCCCCAGGGGGCAACAACAACCACCGCGTAGTTTGATGTCTAAATGAAGTAATCTCTAGAAAGAAAAGGGAGATTATATTTGTTAAACTGTATAAAAAAATCAGAAGATAATATGGCTTTGTTCGCAGTATTACATAAAGAAGATTAAAGGCGAGGAGCAAGCTGCTTAAACACTGTAAACTAATTAGTTCTACGGATTGTTTTCCCGAGGTTCATGAGATATGAAACAATGGCACCAGTGCGTGAAATACACCCTGCCTCAGTGCTCTTTTCAATTTATTTTTCCGTTAGTGTCCTCTGTGTGTGTGTGTACAAATATATATATAGGGAGAAAGGGGCCAAAAAAAAAGGTTACAGGGGGAGACCACATCCGAGGATGACGGAGGCTGACATTGTCATCTTAAGACTGGCAGAGCAAGGTCCTCTTCCAACACTCTGTATAAATATCAGCTTCATTTTTCTGCCATCACAAGCCGCATTGTGCAAATGATGTCATGTCAGGGCCCAGAGGGATTCCGAGGCTGTGCAGAACATTCTGGCGTCCCCCTCCCCAGTTAGACCCGACCCGGAGGACCGTCCTGAACTGGTTTTGGAGGACCTGGGTCGGTTCTGAGAGTGGACGGGAGGAACCAGAGCTCGGGTGGGACCGTGGGCCTAATGTCCTGAGCTTCTCGTTCCCTCCTAAAGACCAGAGATTTGCTGTTGTCCTGAAGTTGAATATTTTCTAAGCAGAGGACCAGCCAGTAAATTTTTGTTCCCAAAATAACAGATAAGTATATCTGCTTAATTCGAACTCAAATAATAAGCACTTTTTTATTTAGCACATTTTGTCTTGTTCAGAAATTTGCCTTAACTTAGTAGTACATCATTCTGAAAGGCAGCTTAGGACTGTGATGATGATTCTGTGCTGTACCCGTCTCTAGCATTTCTGTTCTTTTCCTGTATGTGGTGGCCAGAGACAGGGGCTGTGCTTACTCCCTCCCATGAACATTCCCAGATGGCACCCTCTTCCCATTTCACCACCAAACTTCTCATAGGCCACTGGCTGCTGGGTCTCAGCAGTAACAGGGCCGTGTTGTCAGACCCTGATCTCAGCTCTCGTCGGCCAGAGTGTCTCTGCCCACTCCATGTTCTGTGCCAGCCCATCCTCCTCCTCCGGGAAGTTCTCCTGGATACGAGGGCCCTGGACTTTCCTCACCTTTCCTAGTCCATTATTTCTAGCTTTTGCCTCTCAGCGGAGACTCCCCGCTGCCTTCTGCAATATGTCCTGTTTGTTCTGGTCGCTGTTGTGCCCCCAGATTCTAGAACAGTGCCCACCCTGAAGCGGGAGGGCAGAAAACCAAAGCTGCTGCGTCCCAGGCGAGGATGTCTCCGGCCCCTGAGACTCCAGAAGGCAGTCACCGCACCTGTTATCTTGTCTGCCAAGCCTACTTTCCCTCATCTGTCACTTACAACTGTCTTCCTTTTGTTCACGTTCCTGTCGTTCCGGGCTCTTCTGCCCTCTCCCAAGCAGGCTTCTCCATCCCTTGCTCCCTCCACTCCGCGGCCTCACTCCCCTTATTCGGCCGGGTACCAGCCTCCTTTTGCCCCTGGAGTCTTACTCAGAGTCTTGTAACCACTCTGGCTAACTTCTCTTTTCCCCCCTGCTCTGCTATGGGAAAGCTGGGCGAGTTGCCTTTTCTGCACTTGCGAAGGAAGCCGGATATTCACGCAATTGGTGTTTTTAACACTTCCCTTCTCCGGGGAGAATCAAGATGGGCCTGTGTCTTGAGTCTGAATGTCACACAGTGCCCAGGCCTCTGCTCACACACAGCCTGGCGCGTTACACTCAGGGGACGTTCACCTCTAGGTCAGGGATTTTTCAGCCGGTGTGCCATAGAGGCCCGTAGGTGTGAGGTGGAAATTTTTAAAGATCATTAATAAAATTATTTATTTTCAAAAGAATTTTAAAGCACAGTAAATGTATTCTTTTTTTTTTTTTTGGATCAACATAATGTTTAAATGTGCTGTGGAAGTTTAACTATAGGTTCAAGTGTGCCGTGTAATAAAAAAGATGGCAAAACACTGCTCTGGGTTTATTACCCTCTCCCGTGTATTATAATTGATTGGTATTCCTTGTTCCAGTTACTAAACACCTTCTCAAAAGCAGAGAGCGTCTTTGATTCATCTTAGTACCCCCTCACAGGGCAAGTAGTAATAGGTTGACACAAAATACAGTTAAGTTTAATTTTAAATGAAAGTAATGAATATAGAGTGGGTGAAAATGTAGACAGTTCTAGTAATACATTGATTTATGGAAACAAATTCTTCAATTTAAGCATCAACGTGTATTTCATTAAGCAATCATATTAAATTAAGTAACATTAAAGCGGTATGTTTGCTTTTTCGATTTTAACTAGAGACTTGTGAATGTGGAGAGCATATCTGTGGGGCATTTTGGACATGGACACATATATACTATTCTGTATTTTACAATGACAGTTTCCACATATATAAGCAGGGATGTATAGGCTTTAAACATCACATTATAAAACTAAATCAGCACTAATTCAGCTGAATTTTGGTATTTTATCTTTTTTGTGGACAAAAGGATATTTTCAGAGCTATAAGTATTGTACTCTGGAAATCCTACTTTTTTTCTTGTTTTTTAAAAGATCCTGGTATGCATTTTTTTACTACTTCAAGATGGGGTAGCAAATTCAGACTATGGGCTCCGGAATTGGAGTCTGAGACTCAGTTTCTTTTTTGGTTTGGTTTTGTTTTTTGAGACTCAATGTCTTTATCTGTATCACGGGGCTGATATGATCCCACTTCTGCAGGATGTTGTGAAGATTTGAGATGACGCCTCTGGAGATCTTAGCAGAGTTACAGACACATACTCACTCAACACATGGTTAGGTGGTAGGTTATTTTTTTGGTATAGTTAGGCTTTGCCTAGGGAGACAGCTGTGTATTTGGTGGGGAAAGCCTCCAAATGAAAGTCTCTTGCAGTTTCTGATGCCTTCTTGTTCATGAACACTAGTGACTGACCCCATAGAAAACTTTCACATCTTGAGTAACCTCAAAACCCATGGCAACAGTAAATCAGTTGTTGGCCTGAATAAGGATGGCTATATTTTAGAGGTTCTTTTTTTAATGTGTTTTCATTTATTGAGGTCAGTGCATTTGTGTCGAACAATTGAAACCTGACAAGAAAAATCAAGGGTAGCCTGGGCACTGCTCAATTATTATTCTGATCAGATTTTAATTAGCACCAGATGTAAAAGGATGTGCTATTTTCATTATCTATTGCCAGGCACTTGCTTACGTATTTACCCTGGGGTTAGGTGGTGTTTTATTAATTATTTTTGTTGGCAACTAAGGCGATATTTCTACTTCTGAATTGAAAGTTGCCAACATGCTTAAACACTAATAACCATCATAAAAAATGAGCAAGTGTTATTTACTAAGTGTCACCAAATCTCTACAAACTGGAGTAATTCATTGTTAAAGATGAGGTCATTAGCTTTGACTTTTATTCATACTGTCTTTCCAGACCTATCATTTACAAATTATTTTTTAATCCAAATTAAAATTACTTTCTTGAATTTGGACCCTTTTAATCAATATGAACCATCAACATGTATGTGCATCTCTTTTAGTGTAATTTCCTGATTGAAAGGTTAGCACTGCTTAATTATATGTTGGTGGGGCCTCCTTAGAGAAGTATAAAAACTTCCATAAATATAATGCAAGTTTGATTTTTGAAAACAGACTAATGAAGTATAAGCTATTCTAATGACAACAGTAAGTAGGATCATGAAAATAATTCAGTCCTTTCACAAGAATAATTAGATATTAGGGGACATCCATTGGTTCTAGAAGTAAACTCAGGTGACCTTGAACTATTTATGAAGACCAGTGAGCTCCAGTTGGTGTGTTTCTTCCTTTGCCCCTGCTACTTTTCAGTATTTTTAACATGCTGTCTAGAAGTTTGCAGCTCTCTTGCTATATATTTTTTTCTATCTGACTTTTATGACTTCTCCCATAAAATGTATGGGTTGTCTGAGTCTCACAAATCCTAAACTGCTTACTGGCTGTGGCTGCATCCATTATGCGCAGTGTGTGTGTGTTTTCTACCGGCATCGGTGTGGATACCTCCTGAAATTTACAAAACCTTTGTAACTAATCCCAGAGGTTGACCTGAGCAGGGCCGTGTTTGTTGCTGCTAATTACACAGTGGAAGCCTTCGGGAAATAGGCCCTTTGTTAATGATGAATTTGAGCAAGCAGCTAAACATTCCTGAATAATGCTGAGAATATAACTCACCTAGGTCTTTATGACTGCGGCTCTCCTGCCTGCCTCTTCTTTTTCCAGAGATGTCTGGCCACTGGCTTGATGTGCATATTAATTGCTAGATCAGGGCGGGGGGGCTTTCTTTGGCAACAGGGTGTAACACCAACAGCTGTGTAATGAGCCACATGTGGTTTCTTAGGTATGCCATAATGAGTAGTATTGCTATCATGGCATTTATTTATCTGTCAGGGTTTTTTGTTAGGCTTTTTCCTTCCTAGGGCTTAAAAACCTACTCCTGTATTTCAGTGGTTATCACTAAAAACGCCCAGAAATCCCACTGCTGCCAATCAGTTATGCTCCCTCTAAATATCAGCCTCGGATCGGTAGCTTGTTAAAGTGAGTTTCAAAACCAGGAGGAACTCTCTTTAGAACTGGTGTGTATTCAATTCAGGGTGTATTGATTTGCATAATTTAGCAAAGTACTGTATAGTTAAAGGTCTAGAGACATTTACTTTTACCTAACTTTAAAAAATTCATATGTTGTGACCTAGATTTGTCACATAAGAATCATCCTGTAAAAAGGAAATAGTACAGGTAGAAATTAGTTAATAGACCGTAATAGCTACACCACGAGAAACCTTTCACCTGTGGCTTGGTTATTACCAACAGCTCCACCCCAATGTCAATAAGATTATGCAGGGAAATAAAAAATCCTTGTAATGCGTACCATGGAAAGACACCACCTAAAAAACAAGGAAATGTACTAAATACGATTGCCAGAGATTCTTTCACAATTACATATAGAATATAGACAGTCTTCTAGAGCAGCAATGCCTCATACTAAGAAAGCCCTTTGTCAGCAGGCCCTTCCTTCTGGTTTTTAGTCTTATATGCAATGTTAGCTCTAGATTGGCACCTGCGGACATTCCAGAAGGATAAGAGTTTGTTCAGATCCCACTATTGATTGCTTGATTTGAAAGGTTATAAATTACTTACTCTATTTTATTGGAAGAGAAATCCTTAAAATAGGCATCCAAATATAAATATAAATATTTGGATGCTTATTTTATTTTGAGATAGGGCCTCACTGTGTGGCCCTGGCTGGAGTGCAATGGCATCATCACTGCTCACTGCGGCCTCAGACTCTGGGGCTCAAGTGACCCCCCTTAGCTTCCCGAGTAGCTGGGACACAGGTGTGGGCTCCATGCCCGCCTATTCATACTGTTTTGTCTAATATGTCTTATGTACACATTGACCCACTCATTAAATTTCTACTTAGATTCTTACCAAGAAAAACTTTCTCGATAAGTCAAAACTTCCCTGATGAGACTGTGTGATGCGTTGTGTGTTGCCCCTTTTGCTTTGGTCTCTGGGACACTCAGAGGGGTGTTGCGCTGAGTTCTCACCCAGCCTGTCCTGTTCACTGCCACAGGCCTGGCAGCACCCAGCACACATAGGAAGACACCTGTAGTGAATAAGGGGCTCAGTCAGCAGACTTGAAGTAGTATTTTGTTATTTCCCATCTTCTTTATAGCTGGCTTTTTTGTTCGTAAACTATATAAGATGTAATGATTTCATAATGTCTGATTCTTAGTTGTGAACCACTTCAAATTATTTCATAAAGGAGTCAGGATATAGTAACCATGTAAGGAGTATGCCTGATTTGTACCCTATGACTACATTGTGTGTAGTGTGTGTGTGTAAAGATAAGCATTTTAAAGCCACCTGATTGGACTAAGAATAGAGCATTTCTGTAGGGACCTAGGATCAAAGAATCTTAGTACATAAAATTCTAGGAATCAGTCTTGACAGAAAGATAATAAAGTGTTTCTCCACAAATTCTATCAAGACTTCTCATTGAATTGCTCATTTTCATTTATTTTTGTAGCTAATTAAACCAGAGGAGAGAGACAGGACTGGGAGAGTCTGTTCTAAAACTCTGAACTAGTCAGTTGATGACTTTGTTGATCCGCAGAACAGCCCTGGGTCTCTGCTTCATGAGGGAGTTAGGAAAATACAGACTTACAAAGGCTTATGTATTTCCATTCTAGGTATAATGTGCTGTCTTTTGCTCTCAAGAGTGTGGGTCTTTAAAAACTCTTAAGCCACCTTGGTAACTTCCATGTTGTGTTTTATCGGTTTTTAAAATCTACCATTTCAAACAGGTGCATGCCATGAAAAATATGAACATAGTCTGAAATTCATTCACATTTGTAAAATATTTTAACATTAGGCATTTTTAAAGGATCTGATGAGTGTTGGGGTTAATTAAAAATATTCCATTGCTCAAGAAACACTGAGTTCAGCCCAGAATGTGGAGACTCTGAAGTAGTGTGGCATTTGGAACACGCTGCATCTCAAGTGGAACAATCCAGAGGGTTCTCACTGTGGGGTGGTATACATGGGCTGTTCTCATGAGAAATAATCAGATTGCAGATACCCTAGACAAATCTATCTTAAGAGGGCTAAGTCTTACGGAAGGTTCTAATATCGCTGACGTGGTTCTTGAACGGCCCTCAGAGTTTCGCTGGCTTTTCAGGCTCTGTGTCCCTTTCAGCAATGCAGCAGATTAAAATAGCTTCTGAAGCACTTTGAAAATATCGTGCTCCTGGAAGCCCTCGAATCCCTTGACATTTTTCTCCCAGGATCCTCACCAAATCCTTTCACACGGACAGCAGTGGCATTTTCTTTCTCTAGAGTTTCTTGGAAAGTTCATGTAAACCACTGTCCCCTACCAAAACTCTTCACAGTTTCCTGTGCTAAATTTTCATGGGACATTTGAGCCCCGTACACCATCTGCCTTCACACTTAGAGGCTGAGGTCAAGGCTAACTGATAGCCGGGTAAGTGTGAAGTGTGTGAAACCATTAACCACCTCACCAGGGTAGGGGGAGGTTGCTGCCAGGAGCTGTTTGAAAAGCTCGGTGCGTGTTAATCTAAAAAGACAAATTAATTATTAACATTGAATACTGTATAACTTACAGGAAGAAGAAAAGGATTGTGTATTCACTGTGCTACTGTGACACCTTTGTTCAACAGGGAGCGTGTTGCAAATGCCACAGATAGTAACTTGAGGATACGTCCTTTAACAGTAGTCAATGACCTGTCAAGTCAACGTCTTAGTCCAAAAGTTTATTTCATGAGGCTCTGTCATAGTGTGGGAGCAGGAAATACGCTCATATTACACAAACACTCAGAAACTGCTCCCCTAAGCAGTGATCTTTGTGTAAATTCTATCGCCCTTGAACCGTAGAGCCAAGATAGTTACCGGTCACCGTAATTATCTTTTCTTTTGGAATGGCCGTAGTCATCCACGTGCACTGGTCTCAGACCTTCACTGCTACTCTCAGCTCCTGGCCTCTGACAGACCAGCTGGAATCATTCTAGAACATGGTGACTTAATATCAGTAATTTTCATTCCAAAACTGACTTAATATGATTGAGGTAGCATTCCCTGTATGAGCCAATATTTGATGCCAGCAGGCCTGGCGTATTTTAACAAAGTTGGTGCCCTTCAGAGATGCTCTCCAGCTCTCCAACAGGTTAAAGCCTCCCAGGATGCTGGGGGCGGGGGGACGGATTGTCAATGCGGAGATGCGTGGTTGCATGACAACACCTCCCTGTGCTGTATGAGTCATGCTTGGAAGAAAACTGATGAAGGGTTTCTGATCCTCTGGAGATTTTTACATACAAAATTGGAATTCGGAATGTCTGGAATCCTTGAATGCTCTATTCCGGTTGTTTAGTGCTGATGACTGTTTCTGAAAGTGGAAGACAACCTGTAACATATTATTGATTACTTGGCAAACGGAGAAGTGACAAGGACAGAGGTTCTTGGCAGGGGAGGCGAGCCTGCTGAGCAGATCAGGCCTGGTGTGCAAAGCGGGTGAGTGAAGGCCCTGCCGAAAGTGGTGGCTGTTCCTCTGTCCCAGCAGGATGTTTCTGTGTGAGAAGGACACGGAGTCAGGAGCACCAGTTCTGCTGCTTTTGTAAGAGAAGATGGAAATGTGCACCATTTATATGGACTCTCTGGATTTCTAAGTATTGGTTCAGATTCCTCTGAAACACCAGGGTGGATCACACTCATATATGTGGGGCTGGAATAGTTTTGTAGGCCCCTGGTTTACAATCTTCCTTTTATGGGCATTGATATCTAAAGATGACAGTTATCTTAGCTCCCTGGATATTAATATCAAGTGAACATGCAGTTGTTAAAGAATTCAATTATTGAATTCTAGAATTCATATTCTAGAGCCTGGACAAGTGTGTCCTGATCTGTTCTACACCAAATTGTAGAGAGTTAGGCTGTGTTTTCAGATTCATTCCACTTCGGGAATTGGGTCTATCAGAACCACAGTTCCGGACATTGGACTTGGTTCTATTAATCTCCCCAAGACAGCTGTAACTAACATTAAGAGGAGACAGGACCTCTAGTAATAATCAGCCTCTTTGTCATTGGTAAAGACATCTAGTTCCTCTTGGCATGTACATGCAAAGTAAAGTCAATAGAATCCATGACAAAGTGGCTGTTATCATTTTTAGAGAACTTAAGAATGATATCAGCATCGACAATGAATAAAAGAAATACTTAAAGGTTCAAAGTCTACTGAGATCAGCAGAGCCAGACTGTAAGAAATCAGGCTTGGGACACAGCCACTGCCAATGTTGTGTCTTTCTAGGGTCAAAGAGCGTGTAAGTTTCAGAGGCAAAGCTTCATACAAGGTCAGCTGTACAAAGGTACAACTTCCAACACTAGCTCCCCATCAGTAACAACATCTTCGAAGAGGACAGAGTTCTTTTCAGAAAAACAGTGGTGAGGTCCCTGGAGTGAGTGAGAGGAGCTGGGGAGGTAACGTACAGGTGAATGAAGAATTCAAACAGGTGCTGGGGGCTGGAGGGGGGGGGGCTCCACTTACTGTGGGGAGATTCCTGCAGGGGCTAAGAATATCAAAGGTTTGTTCACATATCCTTCAGCCTTTTCATCAGCTTGACATTTGCATCCCTGGGTCCTGTCAGCTTTGTTCCAGCAGTGAGTGTGCTCAGATGACGGAGCGACTCAAGTTACTGATCACTATCTGTTTGTCATTCTAGCTCTCTTACCCCCCACAAGAGTTGTACCTTTTTGGTGCAAATCAGCTGCAGAGCCGGCTTGGCCTGATCCCTGTGCTGCAGATGGCTCTAATTAACTTGATTGAGACAGGTCCCTGGGATCCTGTTGCATGTCTGACAAGTCCCACTGTCCCGGGAGGCACTACCCTGTCACCTGATGCGTGCCTCTTGCTAATGTCCTTTGGGCAAAGTTTATTAAGGACTAAAATTCAAGTGCCCCGAGCTTTTAATAGGAAAGCTGTGGAGTGATGGTTGCTAATTTGTAGCCAGGCATATAAGCATTATCTCAGGCTTAAATTCTGAGCAGAAATCTTCAGAGATCTTCATTCACAACCTCTGGTGCTTTTAGTGTCCAGAATGTTACCACTTTTATCATTACTAATACTGATAAAATTATTATGCTTAGTGGCCGAGAGAAATCTGGTCTTAACACATTGCAAGTATAGATGCTTAAAAAAAAACTGAATGTCTCCGCTGTGACTTAGTGACAAAAGATTACAAAACAAGTGTCTGAGGAGCTGGTGTGACTGGTTGTGAGATCTGTTAGCTGTCTAATCACCGTAAGGAAAGCAGCCCTCATGCGTGGTAAAGGCTGGATTTCCTTAACATTCACACTTACTCTTGGTTTTCTGGAGCAATAACGTATTCAGTCATATATTTTTGTGCATGGTTTGGTTTGTGTGCTTTCTAGTAGGGTATTTTAGTATCTTTTTCTGCACTTTCCAGAACTTTTGTATATCAGTCTAGACTAAGGGTTATTTATTTTGCCTCTCCAAAAGGGTATAGCAATTATTTCTACAACACAGACATGGGAGTCGTATTGATTGTTGGGAAAAAATAGAGAAATCTTCAACTACCTTTAAGAGCTACTACTATACAAGTAATATCAGTAACTTTTTGTTTCCTAAGATCTGACACCAAGCTGTGAAGGAGAATACTGAATTCTCTGATTTTTAAATTCCTTTCTTATGGCTCGTCATTTACATGTAACAGATTACCAAATATATCCTTTTAGCAGCTTTCAGTAGAAGGCATACTTTTGTGAGTCCTCAGGGATAGCCTCACTAAGCAACATGGTTTTACCCTGTGCATAATTTGCAAGCAGATTGACCTATTAGTAGAAGGAGTTTTTTTACTAGTTATCCAGGCCACATTATCCAGCCAGAGAATTAGCATTTCTGTCATCAGTGAACTAGCGTAACTTTGTAGACCGTTCATTCCAAAAGAAAGGATGAAGAGAAAATGGAGAACGGTCCTTACCAAGGCCAAGGTGTATGAAGTACAAGTGGGACCTCAGATCTAGAGAAGACCGTCTCGTAACTGTGCCTTTCAAGTATGAGAATACCCTTAGTCTACAAATCCCAGAAAGGGAAAGGGTCCCGTGACTGGGGGCAAAGCTTTATAGAAACTTAACCGCTGACAAAGGTCAAGGGGAGGTTGACAAGGGGATTGGAGGCACAGGCGAGTGGACAGGCCTGAAGGCGGGAGTGCAGACAGCAGGTGAGAAGGACAGTTGGAGAGCAACCCGGGAACTGAGGCTGGGTGGCTTAGGCGTGTGAAGGACGAAACCTGAATTGGAATTGACCTTCTAGAGCAGCGAGTCATGTGGGCTCTGAATCTGGGACAGCCTGAGGGACTGAGAGGGTAAAGGGAGGAGGGAGACCGGCCAGGAGGGGAGACGGTAATGCCCACAGGTGAGCGGGAGTCCGGATGTGTCTGGGTAGAGCAGAGGCTGATAGATATCGGAAGGGTATCAGAGAAAGCCATCATCAGAGTCTGTTAACAGGTGGGCTTTTGTTGAAAGAAAGAGAGAAGAAAGAAATCTCTCTCGATTTCATTTTTTAAATGTTTTATCTTCTGTTGTTTTAGAGCTGGGATCTCTCTGTAGTGCCCAGGCTGGTCTCGGCCTCCTGTCCAGCTATCCTCCTGCCTCTGCCTCCTCCCTGTTTCATTGATTCACGTCACTCTTCTTGTGGACATGCCCGCTAAAGAGGACAAAGAAGTAAAATTTCAAAAAGTTTTTTACCCATTATTAGCAATGTTAATCTTTGAAAAATAAAAGGAGAGAAGAATTTAGAGATTGCTGCAGGACTGCGGAAATAGGGGGTTAAAGAGACACCTTCTAAACTTCCGTCTACGCATCTTTAGGAGAAAATATTAGCAACGGACTCATTCTGTCAGCTTCTCTGTTTAGTCCTCCAGTTTCAGTAGGACCGAGACAGGCACTAATGGTTTATCTGGCATGTACCCCTCTGTCTGCCCATCTCAGTGCTGGCGCGCATGTGGCCGTGAGCGATGAGTCATTTCCTTGGGTACACTTTATCATCCTCAGGAAACCTGGCGTGGGGATTGGATGTCATTTGCTTTTGGTCTACCTTGGAGGTTTGAAAGAGCCTCCCTGCCTATTGAGTTAAAGCCTTTTCTGGATCTGAGAACTCTGTGGTAGCCCCAGAAGCTCCCAGGACCCCCACTGCAGCTGTTTTTCAGGAGTACAAGCACATGGCAGGACAGTGCTGGGGGGGGTGGGCACTGTCAGGGCGCTGTGGCAGCCGGGGTGAGCAGTTCAGGTTTGGAGTCCCTCCCGATGCATTTTAGAGTAAGAATCTCAATCTCCTGGAACTATCACTTGAGAATCAGAGTAATTATTTCCTATCGCCCTTTGTGGAATACAGTTATAATTGCATTACTGCTAACAATATTCACATTAACACTTAATTGTTAATGTCCTCCTAATTTGGAAAAAATCATCACCTCTTCATATTTCATTGCCAGAAAGACTTGTTAAAATCAAAGAGAATAATTGGAAGCTTCCAAACAGAGAAGGGAGGAAGGACGGTGGAATTCAGGGGGTAGCCTTTGTGGGATGGCTTCTCTGTGTGCGCGTGTGTTTTCTCGCAGGTATTGTACATCTGCTTCCTTCTGAGGGTGAGCCATGATGCACAGCCGTCCACTGGAAAGTAGCAGAGAATCCTGTGGTGTGCGGACGGCTCTGGGGTTCACGTTAAAAAAAAAGAAAAGAGCAGTAACTTTCTCTCAGAGCTGGCACCCTGTGTGAGTGTTGAAAGACACATTAGCAAGAAAAGAAAGACACCAGTGTGGCAAGGTCAGCGGGAAGGTGGTGGGCCGCGCCGACTTCCAGCTGATTGTTAACTTCTTCCTTTACGATCTACCCAACGGCCTGTTGCTGACAACCCAGCCAGTCCTTGGCTTAGTTCCGCAGCAGGAAACTGAAATATTTTGAGCCGCCTTTATTCAGGCTTTCAAGAAAAAAAAAATTGAGAGAAAGAGGAAATACCCAAATTATATCAATCTTTGAATCTGTTAAGGGGCGCATTGTTTGGGGGCATTTGAGGATCTGTTCCATTTGAATGTAGGCTGGGCCGATGTCTAACCTAACACTGGTTTGGCAAGAACTTCATGAAGGGCCTGAAATTAAGACTGAAGTTGGGGCGCTCAGGGACCAGCATCATGGAGGCTGGGGACCCCATGCTCAGGAGGTGTGACGCTGCACTGCTGTCATTTGGGAGTGGGATGGTGTCATCCTATGTCACTGCAGCCTTGAAGTCCTGGGCTCCAGGGATCCTCTCACCTCACCCTCCAGATGCGGGGGGCACAGGCCTGAGCCACAGCATCCAGCAGACGTTTCTAATACTTTCTGCACCGAGGCGCCCATTGTGCACTGGGTCCTGCTGAGCACTTACTGGCGGCCGTCAGAGTGGGGTCTGTCACCGGTGTGACCCTCCTCAGCCACCAGTGAATGACTCCATGCTCTTACCTACACACAAACTGGTTTGACAACATTTTAAGCTTGTTCCTTTTTAAAAAATGTCACTTAGTGAAGCAGCCGTATTTCTGAATAACCTGCTTGGCCTAATTTTTCTTTTTTTTCTCTTCATCTGGTTATTTCTACATCTCATGTAGTACATGGGCTGTTGTGGAAAACATAAGGAATTAAGGAGTTCGGTTTCCTAAGTTTTTTTTTTTAATAATTTTATTAAATCATAATTGTGTACATTGGTGCAATCATGGGGCACAATGTGCTTACTTCATATACAATCAGAAATGTTTTGATCGTACTGTTAGAGATAGCCTTCATGGCATTTTCTTGATCACTGTATAAAGACATTGATACTCTACATTAGTAAGTTTCACCAGTGGTACATGTATACCTGTTTCCTAAGTTTTCACGTATAGTTTTAACCAAAAAAACTACTAAAGCTGGTGGACTTCTGAGAGAGGGGTGAGGTTTTAACACTTGTACACCCAGGGGTGCATTCCGTAATTCCTCAGGGTGTGATTGGAGACCTGGATGGTTGAAACGCAGGCTGTGAGTCCCTTCCGAGGAAGGCCACCAGGCACAGTGACAGTTCAGAACGTCCCTTTAAATGAGTCCTGCTAGCAGGGCTTGATCCTTACCAAGTTAAGTTATACAGTGACAAGTGAGAGGCTGCACCATCTATTTTATTTTGCTTTGTGACTCATTAGCTTTATTTCTCATAAACAGCCTTCCCTTCCAAGTGCAATCTAAAAATTCTGTCATTAAAAGCAATTTTGTTTTTTCTGCCTAAGGGTGACTATTTTCAAGAAAATATGTGCATTTTGATAATGTGAGTCTTGCCTATTTAAAGCTGTAAGTATAATTTCTTTTTTATTGGGTGATAAACTTTCTTTCTGACAAAACAAAAGGACAGCCAAGATTTCTTCCATTTTAAAAAAATTCGTGATTTTGCATTTCTGTACCCGCATTTTAAAGCACATTTTCATAACTGTTTTGTTTTTTTTTTTAAAGTTGCATGGCTTTGTGTGTTACCAGTTTAACAAAGCTGTCACTGGTATTGAGCATTAAGTGAAGTGAAAATAGATCCTGAAAATAGAACAAAATGCTGTGTTACATTTGAAAGTTTGCGTTTAAATGTTTCATTCCTGTAACTAGAGTATGATTACTACCAAACAAAGAAAACACCCCTAAGCCTGATTTTGATGGCCACCTGTATGTATCCATTTGTTACCTTTTTCTGATTATTCTTGCTCTGCTGTGCAGAGGAAAGGGCCTCCAACTCTGGGTCACTGGTGCTTTCCTGCCTCTGCCTGGGAAAGACAGTGCAGTGATGTTTCCATACCCTGCCTCTGGATTTGCTGCCCATGGTGCTCAGAGCCTGTTTTTCTCTCTGTCTCTCGCTCCTAACATTTCGCTTCTGGGTCAGCAGAGTCCAGCGGTGAAGCTGCATGATGACCAGGCTCAACCTTGGTTATCCATATACCACCCTCACACCTTCAGAATGTTTGCTGTATGCGTAGACCCCCTATGCCAGAACTTACTTAATAGTTTCCTTTAAAATAGATCTTAATGATTTTTACCCAATTTTTTTTCCATAATAACTTTATAGGCTTTCCCAAATGTCCCATTACCACAAGGTAGCCACCAGGTTTTGATTCTGAAGCCTATTCTCTCTCTCTTTCAAAAGTAGAGATTAGCCAGTGTTAGATATTAAAGACCTATTAGCACCACGCTGAGATTTTTTTTTGAAAAAGAAGTTATGAAGGAATAATTTTCTTATTATGTGATTCATTGCTTGTTAATGCTGTATCCACACATCACCTCTGCTTCTCATAATACTGCTAGAGGTCTGGGCCATTCACTTTGAAAATACTGCCCTGGCTGATGAGATGGGACAAGTGCCAGAGGCCCCTCCACGTGTCATGTTGTCCAAATGCCACCATGATAAATCATTCCTTCAGGTTTATATTTCGATTTTGTTCCGTAAGTACCTATTTAGATGTAAATTACTTTGTAACCTCTGCATACGCTTCTAAAGATCGCTTTTCCTTATTATTGAGAGTAAGGCCCCAGCAGAAGACGCAGACTTGAGCTCTGGACTATGCAAGGATGAGAGAGATACTTCAGATAAGAACGATGCTCTTCCAGTTAAGGGAGGGTTGTTTTCTGTCTTGGTCCTTTCTTTGAGCCCAGGACAGACTCTCTTCTTCCCCTGGCTCTCGCTGTCACACTTCTGGAGCCCTTCTTGGTGGCTTTGTGCATCTTACACAATCCTCACACTAACTTACACCCTGGCTGTTGGGAGCTCATCTTTCTCCCCTGATAGCGACCGCGCGGTGTATGAACAGGAGACATGGCTTCATTCACTGCGACAGAAAGTGGAAGCAAGTGCCCCAAAGCAAGTTTCTCTAAGCTGATTTTGCAAGAATATTCCTCGTGCAACTCGGCTAGGAAGAGCCGCAGTCCATCCACCCAGACTTGGTGCAGTGATGCCAGCCTTGTTCCCTGCCTCTGAGGCATACCCAGAGGTAGGCCCTGAACCTTGCGGAGCTGCGGAGTGCGGAAGGGAATTGGAGGGAGGGAAATTCTAGCCTTTCAGCCCTGGTGTCCCGCTCTGCTTGAACTATCTTTTTTCCAAGCCTAGCTGACTGCTAGAATATGTGGCCAGGGAGGATGAAGTATTATCTCTGCGGAGCACGGCAGTGAGTCAGCATTTAACACCTGCCCCTTTGACACAGATTATGGCTTAACATCATTTATGAGCTGTCTGTTGTCTCCAAATCCACAGTGGAAATTTGGGATCATGGCAGAAGTTTGGGCAGCACGAGCATAGACTCTTTGAGCAAAGGGCTGCCTGTCTGAACAACTTGAGCACCTTCTTTGGAAGTCACGGTGCCATGAAAAGTGCTTTGGAGCCAGCAGGCAGGGGATGGCTAAGTTAGAGCTGATAATTCTTCTTGGCCCACGGTATTGCTGGGTGGAGAGCACACAGCATGGTGTCTGTCACCAGGGGTCACAAACCCTTGTGCATTCCCATTTTTATTGTTCAGTGAGGACCTCTTCAGGGTCAGCCTGGGTTGGACTGTGTGTCTTTGTGAGCACCACAACAGCACATTTAAAAAGAGGGGACACCTCTGGAGACAAGCTGAATAGCCGGAGATAGAGCAGAGAGAGTCACCATCACCGTGTCATTACATAACTCATGCTTCTGGGATGGATGTGCTTGGGGATAAAACCTCTAGCAATTTCTGTGATTTTCAAAAAGTTGGACTTAAGTTCTCACGAGCTGCCTGCCATAACTTCATGGTTACCGCCCTGGCTTCATGGTCACATTGGCTTATACTTTATAAGGCAAAGCTACATTTATGTGGCATCTTTGGAATAAAGCAGAAAACTTTGGTGTTCTGCCATCTTAGGAACTGTGTGAGACTCATTTTTTTTTTGAGACAGAGCCTCAAGCTGTCACCCTGGATAGAGTGCCATGGCATCGCCGCTCACAGCAACCTCCAATGCCTGGGCTCAAGCGAGTCTCTTGTCTCTGCCTCCGAAGTAGCTGGGACTACAGGCGCCTGCCACGACGCCCGGCCATTTTTTGGTTGCAGCCGTCATTGTTGTGTGGCGGGTCCGGGCTGGATTCGAACCCGCCAGCTCAGGTGTACGTGACTGGCGCCTTAGCCCGTTGAGCCACAGGCGCCGAGCCGTGAGACTCATTTTTAAGACCCACCTGTTTATTTGATACTGGAGTTTCAGGTTCTTGGTCTCAGTGATTTGAAGAATAAATCCCCGGACCACAGATCAGTGGTAAGACAGAATTTATTTACAGAAAAGAATACAAAAACACTAAAGCTCCTGGTAGAGAGAGAGAACTCAAGTTAGGAGAGAAACGATCTCTCTGTTTCTCTCCCGGTCTCTCCCTGTCTCTCTGTCCCGGCCTGTTGTCTAGGGGTATATATAGGTGCATGCCAGGGCAAGGTGAATGAATGTATCAATGAATGAACACGATCCCTTCCACTGGGGCAAGGTGAATAAATGTATTAATGAATGGACACAGTCCATTCATGGAATTGAGGCCTAGGAAATTCACATGAAATTGACATAGGCATCGGAAATGGGCGTTCTATATTTAGTCCTAAGTGTAAAGTGAAGGAGACACCAAGGCACAGGTGTCTCCCCGGCAGTTGTCCTGCCTTTTTGGCTATTGGAGCCTCCAGTGGGGGTTGGAGGCTCCCCTCCTTGCCTGTCATCCAGCCCGCTGGTTCCTCAGCCGCCTGCCGCTGCACTGACACTGCCGAGGTGGGGACTCAGCTCCTCTGAGCTGGCTGGGGCGCCAAATGTCCTGTATCAATATTATTCTCCTAATGTTCTACGTAAGTTGTTACAAAACCAGATCTAGGAAACAGGAGGAAATGACTTTGGACTGTCATCTTAAGTGATCAGTATCTTTTTTTTTTTTTTTTAAACAAGTGAACAGTTTCTTAAGAATTAAACAAAGGTATGATGTGATACAGTACGAGCAGGACACTCAAGATAGGTATAATAGTACTACTCACACAAAACTTAAATTTCTTAATTATCTTTAGAGGCTTAAACGCTCATGGTCACGCTCTCCCTTTCCAGATATGCAAGAAAAGATGACAAAGGAGGGACGTGGAAAGAAGTGAAGGTGAAATCTGGTGTAATATGAGTCATAATTTGGGTCACATTTGAAAATAGAAAGCTTTCCCGTCACTGTTGGTAACCATGGGCCTAAGGAAAAGCAGTGGCTCAGAAACTTCCCATGAATTGTTTTTCTGGAAAAGAAAAAACCTCACACAGAATGGAAAGTTGGGGGCACAGGTGTAAACCCTCAGGCCGTGGTCCCTCAGTAAGCTCAAGGACAAAAAGGAGAGTGAGAAAGGAGTTTTTGCATTAAAAACAGCTTTCCCCCTCCAGGCAGAGGGAGGGCTGTGAACAGTGGGCGCTGAGCGGGGAGGGGAGTTGAAACAGTAGCTGTGGACGGGATGAGTTTATTTCCCCTCTCCTCTGTCCTAGCTTGATGCATTTTGCTCATGGATTTGGTTTTGCTTCAGAATTCCCTGTGTGGTAAGTGAAGGTTAGCTACTTGGGGACGGGGATAGTTAATTCAAGCCCACGGGCAACCCCCCTCTTGCCTGGGATTGTATTTGTAACATTTTGCTATGTGGGTTTAACTAAACTGTCAGGACAGCGGAGGGCTGAGTTATTGGAGTTCATTGAAGAAGGCTGGGCAGGAAATGAAACTGTTCACCTGAGAGAAGAGTTGCAGCCGGGAAGGAGAAGGTCTGGGCCCTCAATCCTCTGTGATACTTTGTTTCTCTGGAAAATTAAGTGCACAATTTCTCACCTTGGTCTCCGAGGATGTGTGTACAATCGATTTGGAAGCGGCGTCACCCCTGGGTCTTGTCCCACCTTTGCTAAGAACGATCTTGCTCTCTGGTTTATCCTGGGGGAGAGACAGGTCTGATACTTAGCATTTTCATCAGACTGTATCTCAGCGCCAGAGCTGTGACAGGTGCAGTGAAGAGGGAGGGGTTTTCCCAGACACATTCTCTGGAGGTCAGCAGAGGGGACCCAGCTTCCTCTTGGCTCTGAAATTGAAGTGCCGGCCCTGGGGCCGAATTCCAGCCAGGCCATGTCCAAAGGTTAGAAGGTTGGGGCACAGTGTGCCTAAGTGATTTCCCTGCCTCTTTTTTTTGTTTTTTTATTCCTCTAATCTTCTTTTTTTAGTTCATATTTCTGCACTTTTTTAAAAATTTCAGAATGTTAAGGGGTACAGATGATTTGTTCACATACTCTGTTTTTGCACAGATTGAGGCAAAATTATACACACGAGTGTGCCCTTCACCCAGACAGTGTGGGCTGTACACAATAGGTGTGCATTTACCCAGCTCCCTGCCTCCATCCCCCAGCTTGATTTTCATTGAGATGACTGCCATACGTGCACTTAAATGTTTTGTTTTGTTTTGGTTTTTGAGATAGAGTCTCCCTCTGTGCTCTGGGTAGAATGCAATGGCATCATAGCTCACAGCAACCTCCAACTCTTGGGCTCAGGTTATCCCTTTGCCTCAGTTAGGACAATAGGTGCCTGCCACAATGCCTGGCTAGTTTTTTCTATTTCTCATAGAGATGGGGGTCTCACTCTTGCTCAGGCTGGTCTCTAGCTCCTAAACTTGGGTATCCACCTGCCTCAGCCTCCCGGAGTGCTGGGTTGCAGGTGTGAGCTGGGCCAGATGCACTTCAAGTGTTGATAGATTAGTTCCAATTTGGTACTATTTCTCCATTCTTGTAATATTTCACTTACAAGAATAGATTCCAGGTCCATACAGGTTGTCCAAAAAGATACCAGATTGCCTTTTTAAAATGTCCTCCTTTTTAATCCTTATAGAGTTCTTGTTGTCCCCTCACTGTAGTCATTGCTTCTGGCTTAAAGAATGATGTGAAGACATCCTAAAAGGCCACGTGGTCTTTGAAATTATTTTCTTGATGCTTTTAACCCATGTCTCATGCTGCCAACATGCAGAGTGACCTTCCATCCATGATACAAGGTCCTGTGGGCCATTGTCCCAACCAGGTGCTTAGATGCTCCCTGGTGACACTTTATGCCTCTGGAGTCAACACTGATGGGTCCAGATCATCTCGCAAGGAACCAGAGTGCCCATAGCTGTTGATGGAAAGAGAGGAGATGAAAGCATATGAAAGAATACGGGAAAGCTCCCTCTTAGTCGCCCTTAAATTTGTTACAAGAAAATTCTTACAGCTATCACTTCCCTCAGTTAATTCAAGCAATAGATATATTTTTTTCTGTGCCCTTAGTTTGTCATTCCATTGATGATCAGAATTCTTCTGATCCTTCTAACAGTTTTTAATTTTTATTTGCTCTCTAAAATGTTTAAGTCAGTTATTCTTACTGAGTGTCATAATTCCTCTCATTGAATCTGAGTGTTTTATAAATTGTACATATACATGACTAAATCTGTGTGTAGCACATTCTTGTTGTTGGAAAAATATTGGAAGACAGGCCTGCAAATAATTAGGTGTAGTAGCTTAGCTTTTTAATTTTAATATTATTTTTCTGATTAAAAAACAAGTGCATTATCATGGAAGAAAATTGGAAATATGTACTTTCAAAAAATGCAAACCTTATACATACAGGGAGTCCATAAAATTCATGTCCATAAAGTTCATGTGCAAGTTACTATGTTAAACTGTTTTAAATTGCACCCGAACTTTATGTCCACCCTGTATGTATATATATGCTATCTAAATTAAAGGTTGGAGGCATAATTGTATGTTTGCATGTTAACATGATTTATATTATTCTATATATTACATGGTAATCTTATTTTTATCTATTGATATTGACATTAATTTTACTGGAGAAATGACCAAACTGAATTACCTCAAAATCTTTTGTAGTTATATTTCAGAACAAAATTAAAAATATGTTGCCTAGAATTAAAGCATGTGGAACTAGAGCTGGTCCTGCCTCTTGATCTAATCTGAGCCTTCTCTGTAGCTGAGGAAGCTAATCCCTGGAAAGTCTGTGACATTCTCAGAATCCCGCTGGACACTGGCCAAGGAGTAGGGACGTGAACCCACATCTCCTACTCCCTGACTCCCAATCAGCTGTGTTTTCTCTCTAGCACGATTTCTCTTTACTCCACAAATTGACTTCAGGTTCATGAACCTTTTGAGTTTTAGCGCAAAAGAGAACCATCCAGAGGTTGGTTATACCATCCAGCCTTGGTTAGGTGAGGCCCCGGAGTCGCTTGTTAGACAAACGGGGCTTCTCGGTGGTGGGATAGCGTTCCCCTCGGAAATGCTGTCCGCGTGGCCGGACCCAGCTTTCCTTTCTCCTGGTGTTTTCCTCTCTAGTCTCAGGTTTTGATCAGCTCAGAGTCTCCGGGAGGTTGGTAGGGATGGGGTTTCCATTAACTTAAGTTCTGGGAACTCAAGAATGTATCCGCTGTGAAGGGCTGAGGTGCATGTGGCCCTTGAGGCCTGGCTCACAGGGTGCCACCCAGAGCCCCTGCCCGGGGGTTCTGCACTGGGACGTTCATGACAGAGCTGTTTCTTCTTCAGCAATGCGGTTTTTATCCCATTTGTGCGCTCGATCCCTCAATGTAACATAACCATCTGCATCCAGACGCCGTTTATGTGAACATGGAACGAAGGGTGTCCTCCTGGGCTTCCTGTCCTCCCATCGCCTGCCTTTCCCGTCCCTGTCCACTGTCCGGCTCTCTCTGTCTGCAGACCTCCTCCCACACCCACGCTGCCCCCCTTACCTGTTCCGGACACCTCAGTTCTCCCCTCGCTGCCTTGACAATGACAAGCTCACACAGTGTTAGGTCGGAGGAGTTTTTGCGTGAGGTGTGTCTGTCATGTTTTGGCATTTTCAGGATTTCTACCGGGATCCCAGGGTCTAATCACACAGGCTGCAAAAAAAACATTCTGAAGAATTGCAGGAAATGATTGATGAAAAGGTTGCTGTGTGCAGGGCACATTGGAATTTAGTTAATGTGTAGCCTGGAGGAGAAAGTGCCTGGCTGCTTTCAAGGCGCTTTGAACACATGTACAAGTATTTGGTGAGAACTTCAGAACTCAGTTAAGTTGTCTTTGATTCCCAAGATATCCCTAGGGCCAGGGAATAAATTACAGATGCTTTAAAAAAAATTTACTTAATGCTTATATTAAATAATTGATTCTTTATGAACCAACGTGACTAAATAGGTTTATCAAGTTATTGCTAGATTTGTTTAATTTTCCTCACTTTTAAAAATAATGCCTTGTTTAAAGAGGTAGTAAGAAGACCCTGTTATTCTTGTGTAGAATTAAACACTTTTGACCCTCAGAAGCAACGCCGCCCCTCTCGGTTCTTGCAGGCTCATTCAGTTGAGTGCCGTTTCTCTCCTGTTCATACCTGCCTTGATTACAACCTGGAGAAAGAGGAGTTTTTCTGCCTCTGTATTTGATATCTGACATGGAAGGCCTCTCTGTAGGGGTGTATCGACTGCATTCCCAAAGATGCTATTTGGGGCTTGAACTCAGTGACTGACTAAGTGGTACTTTGCTGCCCTTAAAGAGCTCTACTGAACCATTTTCTCTGTCCTGGTAGTTATGTGTATATGCTTCGCCCCTGCTTCATCTGAAAACTGCTTGGAACTGCATGTTATAATTACGGATATTTTAACCCATGCTTTTACTTTCAATTTCTCTCTCCTGTAAGAAGTCTTAACTTTCCTTGGCCTGCCTTATTTTCTTTTATTTTTAAATTTCAGAGTCTCCTGGACCTGGGCATTAGGAAGCAATCTTAGGGGTTATCATCTAATCTGGTTCCTACCTCTTGCATTTAAATGTGCAGATGGTCAGAATTTGAAATTTCCCTGAAAACACAAAAAAAGATGGGGCAAGTTTCAGAGCTCCTGGACCGTCGTGCCTGAAATTGCCCCTGCCCTCTGGTTTTAATAGCGACCACATTTGTATGGCAACGTAGCGTGAATGCAGAGTGCTCTCTTGTTTTTCTCATTGTATATCCTAGGACAGTTTGCTAACGGAGAGTGAGCTAATCTAATAACCAGCTCATTTTCCCCTTGTTTCATTGACTTAGGTATATTCTTCTAACAATCATTGACGCCCATCAGAAAACACGTCTTTCCATAGGGAGTTTGAATTGATTGACATCTCTGATGAACCTTCAAGCTTTAGGGTTGTGTTATCATTGAGCCAATCCTTTTTTTCCTGGTAAAGATATCAGAATGAGGTCAGCTACAATGTAATCCACTTTCAACTTTTTCCATGTTTTAAATTACAAAGAGTCTTAGTCGGCTCGTTTTTATTCTTGAGTAAAGAAAATAAAGAAAAAGTAAAGAAACAGCTGATATTTTCTCTTAAGGGTGAGGCTTTACTCACTTGAATTACACTGATAATGCCAGCTGTGTGGCAGCCTGCAGCAGAACTCACTATTCACGCACGGATTCTCTGCGACGTGACTGAATCGGTCCGAGCTGCATCCTTTCTGCACTTGTGGCTTCATGGTCCCTCATGAGCAGAAACAGTCAGCAGGCAATGATAATAGAAGACACAGAGCAGAGAAGGACGGGGCTTCGTGGTGCTCCATCCATTTCTTACATTTATTCTTATTGTATTTTTTAAAGTTCCAGTCTCATCAATAGGAGTACGGCATCAGCAGAATAAAACAGCAGATATTTTGCAAGTATTTACATACCTTTCGCTTTTATTCCTATATGCATTGTTAAACAAGGGGACAGATGAGGTCTCTACCTCGACATTAGCAGGGCAGGCCATTCCCCACGTCATTGCTTGTGGTTATGGGAGTCACTTGAGTTCTGGGAGTCACATCATTGCTTGTGGTTATGGTGGGCTTCTGTATGGCACGGTGTCCTTCCCTGATTCAAAACCAGAAAAGCCAAAACTGCACTCGAACATGTTCCCTTTGAGTGGCTAAGCAGTTCCTGGGGCTCAGCGTCCAAGTGGAACGAAGAATACGAAAAGGTGATCGCCACCCCTAGCCACTACAGTCCAGCAGGCTCTGGTGTCTGTTGGCAACTGGAGACGGAGCTATGGCCGTTCAGGCCAACTCCAGGAAGCCCAGTAGTCAGCTGATGTCGGCCCCTGAAGACGTCAACTCACGCTGCACACGTGGAGCTGAGAACTTCCTCCTGTTTACTGTTGCTTGACAACTCAGTTCTGGCCACTATCCTCCTCTTGGGCATTAATGATTTTCCGGAGGAAGAAAATGTCACCCTCCCAAGGCCTGCAGCTCTTTTACACTCACAGACTCCCCGGTGATGTTTGTGGGAATTGGTTCTGAGTTTAGGAATTCACTCTCTTCTGAGCTCTGTCATTAGTGCGCTCGGTGATCTTAGCCAAGTGACTCCGTCTGTCTGGGTATCAGTGAACTATAAAACATGAGCATAGGATCAGTGCTCCTAATGCCCCACTTTACTGGGTGATCTTAGCCAAGTGACTCTGTCTGTCTGGGTATCAGTGAACTATAAAACATGAGCACAGGATCAGTGCTCCTAATGCCCCACTTTATTGTAACTGTCTGTGTATCTGTCATTACAGAATTTTGTTGTTCTGTGGGGGCATTTCATCTTTCTGTGTCCCTATATTAAAAAAAAAAAAACATGTTCCAATTGATATTTGAGGTTCTAAAATAAAACATGTTAATTTGGCTCGGCACTCGGCGCACAGTGCTTACGGCACCAGCCACATACATTGAGGCTGGTGGGTTTGAGCCCAGCCTGGGTCAGCTAAACAACAATGACAGCTGCAACAAAAAAATAGCTGGGCATTGTGGCGGGCACCTGTAGTCCCATCTACTTGGGAGGCTGAGGCAAGAGAATCGTTTCAGCCCAAGAGTTTGAGGTTGCTGTGAGCTGTGATACCGCAGCACTCTACCAAGGGCGACATAGTAAGACTCTGTCTCAACAACAACAACAACAAGAAAAAACAAAACACATTAATTTAAAAGAAAATTTGAAGGAAAAAATGCTCCTGAGGTCAAAGAATAAAGAATTATCAGGTATATACATTTATGAAAAAGTAGATTTTGGTGTCATGGTTAAAATCAAGACCTGTGCCTAAAGAATTTTTATAGAGAATCAAACAAACAAAAAAAAGATCTAAAACACATTTATTAAAAATTAATAGTATAAAGATTAAAATCATCCTGTTTTTTCTTCTGATGTACAATAGATAATTAAAGTTTTTTTGCAAACAATAGAAGACATAAGAAAATATTCCTTTTTCAATATTTTTCAATTTAATTTTTTTATTTTAAGACAGAGTCTCACTTTGTCACCCTCGGTAGAATGCTGTGACATCATAATTCACAGCAACCTCCAGGTCTTGGGCTTAGGCGATTCTCTTGCCTGAGACTGTGTCTCAAAAAAAAAAAAAAAGAAAGTTTTTGCCAAGGAAGGTAATAATCAACGGAGTAAACAGACAACCTACAGAATGAGAGAAAATATTTATAAGCTATACATGCGATAAAGGGCGAATAGCCGGAATCTACGAAGAGCTCGAGCAAATCAGCAAGAAAAAAATCAAACAACCCTATCAAAAAGTAGGCAAAAGACATGAATGAAGCTCTCAAAAGAAGATAGACAGAAGGCTAACAAACATAAGACAAAGTGTTCAACATCAGTAATATCTGAAAATGCAAATTTAAACCACAATGAGTTACTACCTTACCTCTGTTAGATTTGCTTTTATTAAAATGTCCAAAAATAATAGATGCTAGCGTGGATGTAGAGAGAAAAGAATGCGTATACGCTGTTGATAGGACTGCAAATTCATATCCATGCAGCCTCTATGGAAAAGAATCTGGAGATGCCTCCAGAAAAAGCAGACCTACCATTTGATCTGGCAATCCCAATACTGAATATTTTCCCAAAGGAAAAGAAATCATTTTATCAAAAAGACTCCATCACTTGAATGTTTATTGTAGCACAATTCATAATTGCAAAGATGTGAAATCAAACCAAGTCCCCATCCATTCATGAGTAGGTTGACAAAATGCCGTCTGCATAACCATAGAATGCTACTCAGCCATGAAGAAGGAAGAATGAATGCCCTTTTCAACAATTTGGATGGAATGAGAGGCAATTACCCTAAGTGAAGTATCTCGAGAATGGAAAAACGAATGCCTCATATACTTGCTATTACATTGGAACTAAGTGAAGAGCTCCCTGTGCAGAGAGGACAGTCAAACTCAAGGGAAGTCAAGCAGTCGGAGGAAGAAGGTGGGGGTGAATTAAAACCTGGCTGACGGGTACTGTGAACACTATCTGGGTGACAGGCACCCTTACAGATTGATGGAAGCATTGTAAAAGTGAACTATGTAACCAAAAAAAATAAATAAAAGAAGAATTGTATTTCCGTAGTACTTTGAAAAAATAGCTGCGCACGTGAGATTTTCTTCCCCAAATTTCTTGCATGATCATCTTGAACAAGGGGACAAGGAAGCCTGGAGAGCTCGTCTGGAGGGATCCGCTCCATCTAAAGCTGCAGCGAGGCCAGACTGATTTTTTGGGAGAAGCGTGGTGGTTTATTCGGCTACCTAGGATGCATGCCCCAGCCCACCGACAGGGTTGCGCAACACTTTGTTTCAAAACATCTCTTCTTAAAATGGAATGTTTTTCGGCTCTCTAGAGGCTTAGGAGGATCTGAAAAGATTCTGCTCCTGTTTGCTGGCTGTGACACGTGCCACTTTTTACATGTTGACCTAGATGGAAAGCACTGTCATCCACTGCTCTGCGTGTTTGAACAAGCCTGTGTGGAGAGATGACAGTGCGCTAACAGCTGGTTTCTTCTGGAGCTGAGTCCCACTGCCCTGACGGTACCTAAACAATCATGACTTACTTTATTCCCCCTTCACTGCTTAAGCAAGTTAAGGCATGTCAGAAGAGAGAGATGTGTGTGGCAAATGGCCTGCAGCTCTGGGATAAAAATATATATCACACCCTGGTTAGCTTAGGTTAAGTGAGCTTTAGATTGATGTATATGGACACCTCCTCTTAGGAACAAAACCACCACCCCATCACCCCAGAGCTCTTAAATAGCCCTCTCCAGTGTAACAGGGACTGTGACCATTCACCTGGTTCCTAATTCTTTCTCAATTAAGAGTTCGAAGTCAAAGGGGCAATTGATATTTTTAAATTCTCCTATTTTTCTTGAAGCTAAACCTGTGCTACTCAAACAAGAGCAGAGTGTGAAACATTTCCAAGGCAGCTGATGGCATTTTCCTGCAGGAGGCACTCAGAAGTTTGGCTGCCCTGGTTAGGTAATTGTGCATTAAAGTGACTCTGAACATATACAAGTGCTGACTGGACCAGTGTTAGCTTTACAGATCATTACGAGGCTGGTGAAAAAGCATAATTCACACTGTTTAAAGCGGGAAGTGTTACCTCTTACCAGATTGCAGCAATGAGCTTTAACAATGAAGAAGGAGACATTTTAGGTGTTTTATATTATGTATTTGTGTGCTGTCCAGGGACGTGGAATCAGACGGAGTGAGCAGTTTCCCATTCTGAACTGATGTTGTATTTTAGGTGACTTATTTATAATATCGATGCCCACTTCTGAGCTTCTATAGCAGCTCTTCCGGAGCTCCCAGGGTAGCTGCTTAGTAATTCCTTATCCCACAAAGAATTTTAAAAATGTGCCAGCGTATGGAGGTCAGGGGCTAAGGCACGGAGGTGTTTCATGTGCGTTTTTTCCTATCTCACTAATAGACTGTTGACATGGGTCTTTCGTGAACTCCCTGGCTGACTAAATAAATGCGTGATCTGAGTGAGGGGAGGAGAAAGGAACGCTCAGGTTTCAAGATACTAGGTTTGGTTTCATTTCAGTCAATTCTCTGTCGATGGCCAGCCTACCAGATGAAATGCATCCTCTGAATGAGCTCTGAGGGCTCTGGGTTTGTGTATATAAATCATCTTGCCTGCCAGGGCACCTCATCCTACAAGCCCCGATGACTCTGACAGGGACCAGATGTGTAAGGCCGTGGAACAGACAGTAGGTTTTGACATCAGCTGACTGACAGTTACATTTGGAGGCACCACTTAAGGATTAGAGATTTTGCTGAGTCCTGCAGGTGCGTGAAAATTTGCATGTAAGGTTATCACATGGCTTTAAACACTTAGCTGAAGACAAAATCACCTCTGTTCACGATGGTAAGCTTCCAATAACCAAGTTTTGCTCTTTAGACCAACACACCTCCCTCACTGTCCAATAGGGTCTCATTCCTATCTCCTCTCCAGGAGCCACGGTGGAATGTAAGGTTAAGAAGTAAAAATTTACCTCTTTTGTGTTTACATGGATGGAGCTGGAACATATTCTTCTTAGCAAAGTATCTCAAGAATGGAAGAAAAAGTATCCAATGTACTCAGCCCTAATATGAAGCTAATTTATAGCTTTCATATGAAGGCTAAAAC
>CAUYON010198988.1:0-12619 GCA_963573935.1 Arctocebus calabarensis
ATCTCTGATTTAATTTTGGATATTTCTTTGCTTCTGGTGGGTTTAGGCTTAGATTGTTCTTTTTCCAATTCCATCATATGTCTTGTGAGTTTGTTTATATGCCCTCTTTCTGTTTTTCGAATGTAGGCTTCTAAAGTGATAAATTTTCCTCCTTTTTAACTTCCATGCTTTTGTGTGATGTTGGAGTTGAGTTCCACTTTTTTAGGCAATAAGGCATTAAGGGCAGATAAGATGTTTTAAACATCTTAGTGGTAGATATCATGTGTTATCTTATGCTGTAGAGCATAAGATGGAGAATTACCTTAACCATGTTTTCAGGCAAATGTGAACTAAGTCTCCTACCATAATACCAATATGAACTGACAGTTATCTAATTTCATTGATAATCAAGAATATTAAAATTATGTTATTTATTTATTTTTTCCTTTTTTTTCTTATTATCATAGCTGTGTACATTAATGCAATCATCGGGTACAATGTGCTGGTTTTATATACAATCTGAAATATTTTCTTTTTTTTTTTTTTCCCACTGAACCCCACAAATTATGTAGTTCTTCTTCCTCCAACTTCTGTGGTTTTCCCCCTCTTTTCTTCCTATTTTCCTTCCTCAGTTTCTTCTCACTTTTTTTTTTTTTTTTTTTTTTTTTGCGACAGAGCCTCAAGCTGTTGCCCTGGGTAGCGTGCCGTGACATCATGGCTTACAGCAAGCTCCAACTTCTGGGCTCAGGGGATTCTCCTGCCTCCGCCTGCCAAGTAGCTGGGACTACAGGCGCCCACCACAACGCCTGGCTTTTGGTTGCAGCCATCATTGTTGTTTGGCCGGCTGGGCTGGATTTGAACCCACCAGCTCAGGTGTATGTGGCTGGCACCTTAGCCGCTTGAGCCACAGGCGCAGAGCCACAATCTGAAATATTTTCATCAAAGTGGTTAATACAGCCTTCACGGCATTTTCTTAGTTATTATGTTAAGACATTTATATTCTATACTTAGTAAATTTCACATGTATCCTTGTAAGATGCACCTTAGGTGTGTTCCCACCAATTATCCTCCCTCCACCCACTCTCCCCCTTCTCCTTCCCTCCTCTCCCCTTTCTCCTTTTTGGCTATAATTGGGTTATTATTTTCATATGAAAGCTATAAATTGGTTTCATAGTAGAGCTGAGTACATTGGATACTTTTCTTCCACTCTTGAGATACTTTGCTAAGAAGAATATGTTCCAGCTCTATCCATGTAAACATGAAAGAGATAAAGTCTCCATCTTTCTATAAGGCTGCATAATATTCCATGGTGTACATATACCACAATTTATGAATCCATTCATGGGTCACTGGGCACTTGGGCTTCTTCCATGACTTAGCAATTATGAATTGGGATGCAATAAACATTGTGGTACAAATATCTTTGTTATAGTATGATTTTTGGTCTTCTGGATATATACCTAGTAGAGGAATTGTAGGATTCATTGGCAGGTCTTTTTTTATTTATTTTATTTTATTTTTTATTAAATCATAGCTGTGTACATTAATGCAATTATTGGGTACAATGTGCTGGTTTTATATACAATTTGAAATGTTTACATCAAACTGGTTAACATAGTCTTCACCACATTCTCATAGTTCTTGTGTTTAGACATTTATACTCTACACTTAGTAAATTTAACATGTACCCTTGTAAAATGCACCATAGGTGTGGTCCCACCAATTACCCTCCCTCCACCCAGCCTCCCCCCTAGCCTTCCCTGCCCTCCCTCTCCTCTTTCCCCTTCTTCTTGGGCTATAGTTGGTTTACAGCTTTCATATGAAAGATATAAATTGGTTTCATAGTAGGGCTGAGAACATGAGATACCTTTTCTTCCATTTTTGAGATACTTTGTTAAGAAGAATATGTTCCAGCTCCATCTGTGTTAACATGAAAGAGGTAAAGTCTCTTATCTTTTTTTTTTTTTTTTTAAGACAGAGCCTCAAGCTGTTGGCCTGGGTAGAGTGCCGTGGCATCACACCTCAAAGGCAACCTCCAGTTCCTGGGTTCAAGTGATTATCCTGCCTCTGCCTCCCAAGTAGCTGGGAATAAGAGCGCCTGCCACCACGTCCGGCTATTTTTTGTTGCACTCATCATTGTTGTTTGGCAGGCCCAGGCTAGATTTGATCCCGCTAGCTCAGGTGTATGTGACTGGCACCTTAGCCACTTGAGCCACAGGCGCCGAGCTGTCTCCATCTTTTTTTAAGGCTTCATAATATTCCATGGTGTATATATACCACAATTTATTGATCCATTCATGGGTTGATGGGCACTTGGGCTTCTTCCATGACTTAAGAATTATGAATTGAGCTGCAATAAACATTCTGGTGCAAATATCTTTGTTATAAAGTGATTTTGGTCTATTGGATATATACCTAGTGGAGGAATTGAAGGACCTCGAATGGCTGGTCTATTTTTAGATCCCTAAGAGATCTCCAAACTTCTTTCCAAAAGGAACGTATTAGATTGCATTGCCAGCAACAGTGCAAAAGTGTTCCCTTTTCTCCACATCCACGTATCTCTGGGTTTGAGATTTTGTGGACTAATCTTAGTGGAGTTAGATGATATCTCAAAGTAGTTTTGATTTGCATTTCTCTGATGATTAAGGATGATGAGCATTTTTTCATATGTCTGTAGACCGTGCACCTGTCTTCTTCAGAGAAGTTTCTTCTTCAAGAAGTTTCTCTTTTACCCACCCTGAGATGGGATCACTTGTTCTTTTCTTGCTAATACGTTGGAGTTCTCTGTGGATTCTGGTTATTTAACCTTTGTTGGAGACATAACCTGCAAATATCTTCTCCCATTCTGAGAGCTGTCTGCTTGCTTTACTGTGTTCTTGGCGAAGCTTTTTAGTTTGCTTAGGTCCCAGTAACGTATTTTTGGTGTTGCTTCAATTGCCCGGGGGTCCTCCTCATAAAATATTTGCCCAGGCGGATTTCTTCCAAGTGTTTTCCCTGCACTTTCTTCTAGTATTTTTATAGTTTCATGTCTTAAGTTTAAATATGTAATCCAGTGAGAGTCTGTCTTAGTTAGTGGTGAGAGTTGTGGGTCCAGTTTCAGTCTTCTACAGGTCACCAACGAGTTCACCCAGCACCATTTGTTAAGTAGGGAATCTTTTCCCAACTCAATGTTTTTAATTGGCTTGTGAAAGATCAAATAACAGTAAGTAGGTGGGTTCATCTCTTTGTTCTGTATTCTGTTCCATATATCTACCTCTCTGTTTTTGTGCCAGTACCATGCTGTTTTGATCACTATCGATTTACAGTATAGTCTGAGGTCTGGTAGTGTATTTATTCCTGCTTTGTTTTTATTTCCAAGTAATGTCTTGGCTATTCGAAGTTTTTTCTGATTCCATATAAAACAAAGTATTATTTTTTTGAGATCTTTAAAGTATGATAGTGGAGCTTTAATAGGGATTGCATTAAAACTGTATTTTGCTTTGGGTAGTATGGGCATTTTAACAATGTTGATTCTTCCCAGCCTTGATCATGGTACGTTTTTCCATTTGTTGACATGTTCAGCTATTTCTTTTCTTAGAGTTTCGTAGTTTTCTTTATAAAGATCTTTCACGTCCTTTGTTAGGTAAACTCTCAAATATTTCATTTTCTTTGGCACTGCTATGAATGGAATAGAGTCCTTGATTTTTTTCAGCTTGACTATTGTTGGTATATATAAAGGCTACAGATTTGTGAGTGTTGATTTTGTAACCTGAGATGCTGCTGTATTCTGTGATCACTTCTAAGAGTTTTGTAGTAGAATACCTGGTGTTTTCCAGATATACAGTCATATCATCTGTGAAGTTTGATCTCTTCTGGCCCTATATGGATACCCTTGATTGTCCTTTCTTCCCTAATTGCCATGGCTAGGACTTTCATTGCAGTGTTAAAAAGCAGTGGAGACGAAGGGCACCCTTCCCTGGTTCCTGATCTGAGTGGAAATGATTTCAATTTAACTCCATTCAATATGGTACTGGCTGTGGTTTTGCCTCTATCAGTTTAAGAAATGTCTCTTCTGTACCCATTTTCTTAAATGTTCTGATCATGAAAAGGATGCTAGATATCAAAAGCTTTTTCTCCATCAATTGAGAGAATCATATGGTCTTTGTTTTTTAATTTGTGTATGTGATGAATTATATTTATAGATTTAATGTATATTGAACCAGCCTTGAGACCCTGGGATAAAACTCACTTGGTCATGGTGTGTAATTTGTTTGATGTGTTGCTGAATTCTGTTTGCTAGGATCTTGTTGAATATTTTTGCATCAATATTCATTAGTGATACTGGTCTATAATTTTCTTTTCTTGTTGCGTTTTTTCCCAGTTTGAGGATCAAGGTGATGTTTGCTTCATAGAATGTTTTGGGTTGTATTCCTTCTTTTTCTGTATTTTGGAAAAGGTTGAATAATACAGGTACTAGTCCCTCTTTAAAGGTTTGGTAGAATTCTGATGTGAAGCCATCTGGTCCCGGGCTTTTCTTTTTAGGGAGATTTTGTATAGTTGATGCTATTTCAGAACTTGATATAGGCCTGTTCAACATTTGCACTTGATTCTGGCTAAGTCTTGGAAGGTGGTGTGCTTCCAAGTATTGGTCAATTTCCTTCAGATTTCTGAGAATAAAGTATTTCTGAGTATAAATATTTCTTGTGTTATTCATTTAGGATTATTTGAATTTCTGAGATGTCTGTTGTTATTTCGTCTTTGCCATTTCTGATTGATGAAATTAAAGATTTTACTCTCTTATTTCTGGTTAGGTTAGCAAAACGTTTATATATTTTATCAACATTTTCATAAAACCAACTTTTAGATTTATTGATCTGTTGTATAATCTTTTTATTTTCAGTTTCATTTAATTCTGCTCTAATTTTGTTTACTTTTCTTCTGCTGGGTTTGGGATTGGAATGTTCTTCCTTTTCTAACTGCTTGAGATGTCCCATTAAGTTGTTAACTTCCTCTCTTTCCATTGTCTTGAGGAAGGCTTGCTGTGCTATAAATTTCCCTCTTACTGCCTTTGCAGTATCCCAGAGGTTCTGAGAATTCATGTTTTCATTATTATTTTGTTTCAAAAATTTGGTAATTTCCCTCTTAATCTCATATATGACCCAGCTGTCATTTAGCATAAGGTTATTTAATTTTCATGTTTTTGTATCAATATGTAGATTCCTGTTGTTACTGAGTTCAACTTTTATTTCATGATGGTCTGAGAAGATGCAAAGAATAATGTCTATTCTTTTATTTTTATTTACTTATTTATTTTTTTGAGACAGAGCCTAAAGCTGTCACCCTGGATAGAGTGCTGTGGCATCACAGCTCACAGCAACCTCTAATTCCTGGGCTCAAGCTAGTCTCTTGCCTCTGCCTCCCAAGTAGCTGGGACTGCAGGTGCCCGCCACAATGCCCGGCCATTTTTTGGTTGCAGCCGTCATTGTTGTTTGGCTGGCCCGGGCTGGATTCAAACCTGCCAGCTCAGGTGTACAACATGGCTGGCGCCTTAGCCTGGTGAGCCACAGGCACTGAGCCAAATGTCTATTCTTTTAAATTTACGGAGATTAGACTAGTGATCTAAGATGTGATCAATTTTGGAGGATGTTTCATGGGCTGATGAGAGGAATGTGTACTCAGTTTTGTTAGGACGAAATGTTCTATAGAGGTCTGTTAAATTCAGTTGTTGAATGGTTAAGTTTAAGTCTAAAATTTCTTTGCTTAGCTTCTTATTGGAGGATCTATTCATCAAAGGAGATAAAATCTTTGACTCTTATGGAGCTGGAGGAAATCAAGTTGCTCATGTCTGTTAGAGTCTTTTTTTCATTTTTTTTTTTTTTTTTGAGACAGAGCCTCAAGCTGTCACTCTCGGTAGAGTGCTGTGACATCACAGCTCACAGCAACCTCCAATTCCTGGGCTTAGGAAATTCTCTTGCCTCCGCCTCCCAAGTAGTTGGAACTACAGATGCCCGCCACAATGCCCTGCCATTTTTTTTTGGTTGCAGCCGTCATTGTTTGGCGTTACCGGGCTGGATTCAAACCCACCAGCTCAGGCGTACATGGCTAGCATCTTAGCCTGTTGAGCCACAGATGCTGAGCCTGTTACAATCTCTTTTGAGGCACATTCTGGTTGGGTGCATAAATGTTAATAATTGAAATCTCATCATGTTGAGTTTAACAAATGTGAAGCGACCATCCTTATCTTTCCTTACTTTTGTTGGTTTAAAGGCTTTGGTATCTGCGAATATAATTGCAACACCGGCTTTTTTCTAATTTCCATTTGCCTGATAGTTAGATGACCATCCCTTCACCTTGAGTCTATATTTATCTTTTAGGGTGAGATGAGATTCTTGTATGCAGTAGATATCTGGCCTGAGTTTTTGTATTCAGTTAGCCACCCTCTGCCTCTTTAGAGGACAGTTTTAAGCCATTTACACTAATTGAGAATATTGATAAGCCTGGTAGAATTTTGAGTATCAAGTTTTTTGAAAGTCCGGTGAACATTTTTAATCCTTTCATAACTGTGGAAGTTGAAATTTGATAAGAAGTTTCTGAGTGAGTTTACTTTTGTGGTGAAGGATTGCAGTGGTCATTATGGAGAGTAGGTCTGAGAATATCCTGGAGAATTGGTTTAGTTACGGCAAATTTCTTCAACATGTGGATGTCATTAAAGTATTTAATTTCTCCCTCATAAAAGAAACTCAGTTTAGTTGGATATAGGACATTGTGTTAAAAGTTATTTTGTTTTAGGAGATTAAATGTCAATGACCCCCCTCTTCTAGCTTGAAAGATTTCAGCAGAGATCTGCAGTCATTCTAATATTCTTCCCCTTGTAGGTTATGGTTTTCTTACGTCTGACTGCTTTCAGAATTTTGTCCTTCATATTAAGTTTGGCGAAGTTAATTATAATGTGTCTAGGATATGTCTTATTCGGGTTGAGTTATGCTGGGGTTCTGAAACTGTCTATCTGAATTTCAAAATCTCTTGGCTTGTCTGGGAAGTTCTCCTTCATTGTCTCATGAAATAGAGCATCTGTGCCTTTCAAAGCAGCCTCATTGCCTTCAGGAATTCCTATAAGGCGAATATTAGTTTTCTTCGAATTATCCCAGAGCTGAGAGAATGATCCGTTTTTGCTCTCTACTACACCTTCTGTTTGAGCATTTGGGAGCATTCAAAAACTTTGTCCTCAATGTCAGACATCCTTTCTTCTGCCTGATCCATTTTATTTATTTATTTTTGATATTGAGTCTCACTTTGTCAGCCTAGGTAGAGTGTCGTGGTGACATAGCTCACGGCAACCTCAAATTCTTGGGGTAAAGTAATCCTCTTGTCTCAGCCTCCCAAGTAGCTGGGACGACAGGCACCCACCACAACACTCATCTAGTTTTTCTATTTTTAATAGAGACAGGGTCTCTCTTTGCTCAGTCTGGTCTTGAACTCTAGAGTTCAAGTTTTTCTCCTTCCTTGGCCTCCTGAAATATTGGAATTACAGGTGTGAGCCGCTGCGCTCAGCCAAAATTATTTTAAAAGTAGATTTTTAAAATTAGGGTAAGAGAGTAATACCCCTTCACTAAGGAGGTTTTGTAGAGGACTTCAAAGAATTTCACGTTAACAAAGAATTGCCGTCGTCTGAAACACTCATGATAGGCTAAAGAAGAAAAATGTAACATTTCAAGAAGTTCCACAATACAGAAAAAAGCATTTGGGGTAATGTTCATCAATTGTGAACATTTGGGTTTCTCAAATTTGGGTTTAACATTTTTGGATATTGTGAATAGAGCTCCTGTGAACATTTGTGTACAAACACAAACATTTGTTTGAATACCTATTTTCATTTCTTTGGGTATATTTTTAGAAGTAGAGTTTTTATGACATACAGCAATTTTTCTAAGTTTGTGAGCAGCCATAGAACTATTATACTTTTCAAAAACTACACCATTTTACTTACGCAGCAGCGTACCAGGGTTCCCATTTCTACACATTCTTGCCATACCTGTTTTCTTTTTCATAGCCATCGTAGGGGACATGAAGTGGCATCTTGTTGTAGTTTTGATTTGCATTGTTTTTAAAGTTTAGTGATGTTGAGTATCATCTGACATATTTTTTAACTGATTCACAATTTAATTGTACAAGTAGAAGAACATTCTTTCTTAAAATAAAAAAAATGCTTCCCTTTAATTGCAAAAAAAAATGGTCTAGTCATTGAAAATACCTTGGAACAATTTTTTAAATTTGGGGAGAGGGGACTAGGGTATGCCCCATTATAGTTAATGTGATGACTATAACTATAATATAGAGTTTGAAAAAGAAAAGTAATAAATGTTGGGAAGACAGAGACAGATTGAAAATCATCTCTTTCTCAAAAAGAAAGCTATTGTACATAATACATCCAGAAAATTCACATGATTCAAATAAAAGGCTTTGGAGTTAGGCAAATACAAGTAAAAGTCCCTACTTTACAATTAACTGTGAAAGCTTGAAGAAGTTGTTCATATCTTCTCTCATAAATGTGGTTAATAATCATATTTCATGCGTTCTTGAATATATAAGATATTATATATCTGGTGATGCTATGTGTAAATAAAGTCATTTGGGAAAATAAACAGGCATATTTACAAAAGAAAGTTTTTAAAAGTGAGGTATGAGAACGAGTTGTAATACAAAAATATATTTTAAAAAGTGGTTCTGGTCCACAAATAGCAGTGACTGGTGGGAAAGAATAAAAAATATTATATAGTATAATTGTTTCTCTGGTAGGACTAAGATCTTTTTGTAGGCAATTGCAATTGCCTTTTACACTTTGTTCTCAGTGTTTAACCCTGTTCCTAGTACCTAGCAGATGGAAATATTATGTATTGTTTTAAAGTTTTTTTCACTATATGTTCAGATTGAGACTAGTATTTTATTAAATACCCTTTAGAAATACCTGTTGCAGGTTTTCCAAAATACAGAGTTAAGATTATTAAATGAAATTCGGATAAATAAATAATGATTTTTAAAAAATTGTTAATCACAACTTTTGTAATATAAGCCCCAATTGGATGAAAATCTTACATATTATAAAAAGTCAAGCTGTTGGAAAACTTTGAAAAATGGGTATATGTGTTATTGTTTGTATTTAGAGCATTCACATTATACAACTCCAGGGAAGGGTACCTTTTGCCTGAAAGTACACTTTGAAAGACATCCTCTGGAGTTGTGCTGAGTGGTGGCTATGATTAGTCCCTAAAGAATAAGTTTTTTTTTTTTTTTATAATGTCATAATGTTTCTACATACACTAAATGAATCACTTCAGTTTGCTTTGCTTTTTTAGGTATTGTCTATGTTATTTTCCAAAGTCTCAAAAAATAGACAACTAATATTTATAAGTAAAGATAGAAGACAATTTCAAAAAACAGATCATGGCAAATCTTATAGACAATAGAAAAAGAAGAAATACTTTAAATTCATTCTACTTCATCTGGATATACCCGATATTAAAATTAGAAAAAATATATTATTATAAAGGGAAATTACAAACATATTTCACTTATAAATGAGGATGCAATATCCTAAACAACATATTAACAAGTGGAATTAAAAATTATTGTTCAGGCTCAGAGCCTGTGGCTCAACTGGCTAAGGCGCCAGCCATGTATACCTGAGTGGTGGGTTCTAATCCAGCCTGGGAATGCCAAACAACAATGATGGCTGTAATCAAAAAATGGCCAGGAGTTGTGGCGGGCATCTGTAGTCCCAGCCACTTGGGAGGCAGAGGCAGGGGATTCGCTTGAGCCCAGGAATTGGAGGTTGCCATGAGCTGTGATGCCACAGCACTCTATCCAGGGTGACAGCTTGAGGCTCTGTCTCAAAAAAAAATATATTGTTTTTCAAATAATGCACTTTGGTCAAAATTAAATCCAATTCATGTGAAAATTAGTATTTTCTCTTCTTTTTCTTTCCCCCACCCCCACTCTCCTTTTCTCTCTGTCTGCTCTCCCCTTTCCCCACTCCCCACTGTGTCATTAATTGTCCTCATATCAAAGTTGAATACATAGGATTCATGCTTCTCCTTTCCTGAGATGCTTCACTAAGATAATGTGTTCCATCTCCATCCAGGTTAATACAAATGCTGCAATATCTCCATTTTTTTTTAAATGGCTGAATAGATTCCATGGTATACATATACCACAGCTTGCCGTTCCCTTCCTGGGTTAAGGGGCATTTAGGCTATTTCCACATTTTAGCAATAAGTTTTTTAATTCATAAGCAAAATCAAAGAAAATGATTGAAATTCTAGCAAAGTAGGAAACCTATACTTTGAAAAGGAACAAAATTTTAAACACAAAGGAGAAATGTTTGCATCATCATTGCAAAGAATATATATTACCAATAAAGAGTTAACTCATAACAATAATAAAAATTATCAAGATTCACTATGATTGGGTAAAGAATATGTGACTTCATGCAAGCTCTTAAATAGACAAAAAGTACAAGCAACTTTAGGGAGATTGCATTCCTTGGACTGTTTCAAAAACTAGTTGAAAACTCTGAACCAATTTTTCAGAAAAATACTTAGAAATTTTTGGTTTGGGAGACCACAGAGTTTCTTTCAGATTCATAAACCTGAATGATTACATTTAATGTAAATTAGCATGAGGAACTGAAATAAGGGAAAATATGTCACCGTTTCAGGAAAGATAAGGTGTAAAAAATACCAGCAATAGCCTCCAGGAAGTTGAGAGCTTGCGTTTTGAAAGTAGAATTTTATGAGCTTCTTAAGTGATTGGGTAAAAGAAACAGACAGTTATCGTTTTGCCTTGAGTCTTCTGTGAAGATACAAGGTTCACTGAATCTCTAATTGGGAGAAAAAGGGGTGGAAATCTAACCAAAGAGACAATTTGGAGGAGTGGAGTGCTGAAGCACAAGGGAAGGAATAGGCAGAAAGTGCAAAAAAAAAAATAGAGAAATTGGAAGCCTGACATGTCCTAATGACTCTTATAACTGAAGGTAAAGATCCTCACATGTAAGGACCATAAGAAATCTTTCAGAGCAGTGGTTCTCAACCTTCCTAATGTCGCAACCTTTTAATACAATTCCTCATGTTGTAGAGACCCCCAACCATAAAATTATTTTCATATACCTGTATTTGTACAGGGTGTATATGATGGTTTTAGGAGACCCTTATGAAAGGGTCATTCAACTTCCAAAGGGGTCATGACCTACAGGTTTAGAACAACTGTTTTAGTGTATTAAAAGGGGAATTTGGGATTTCAAAGGTAACCTGAGTTGTGATGGTTAAAGATATAGATAACTAACAAATGGATGTTAGCAGTGAAGAGAGGAGGAATCATCTGGATGCACTTCATCTTTTTGTTAATATTTATGTTTTCAAATATGGATGAGGGGATTCTAAAATTTGATTTTTTTTAATCTTCAGATAAGACGTCATCTTCATTATTAAATATTTGGTGACTAAAAAAAAAAACGTGTGTTTGACTAAGTCTTTGTGTTTTAAAATGGAAGTTTATATTTTATTTATTTATTTATTTATTTATTTATTTATTTTTTGGTAGAGACAGAGTCTTTATCACCCTTGGTAGAGTACTGTGGAGTCACAGCTCATAGCAACCTCCAGCTCTTGGGCTTAGGTGATTCTCTTGCCTTAGCCTCCCGAGTAGCTGGGACCACAGGTGCCCGCCCCAATGCCCACCTATTTTTTGATGTAGTTTGGCCGGGGCAGGGTTTGAACCCGCCACCCTCGGTATATGGGGCTGGTGCCCTACTCGCTGAGCCACAGGAAAAAAAAAAATAGAATGGAAGTTTATAGAGAAGTTGTACTTTTCTAGCTGTTGCATTCAAGGGCTTTACTGTCACCAGCAAGAGACAGTAAAGTCTTATAAGAGCCCCATTGGCATTAGCTGGAAGTGCATATGGCCTTCCACAACTAGAATTTGCTGGCCAGATAAAATTCCAGGGATTAAGTTGACTTTATGGTTGGTCTACCAATCACCTGTTTGAATGGATTTTTTTTAATTAAAATTCATATCTTTTCTTGGCTACATGATAAAAGCATTAGTACATGATTAATAGTGTAATGTCTTTTCATCTATTTTTAAACTTAATATATATTTATTAATATGTTTATATTGCTCACTGCTGTTAGTAAGGTATCCAAAGAGTTGTATGAAAATGTATGGCAAGGCTCGGTGCCTGTGGCTCAGTGGGCTAAGGCGCCAGCCATGTAAACCTGAGCTGGCGGGTTCGAATCCAGCCTGGGCCTGCCAACCAACAATGATGGCTGCAACCCAACAAAAATAGCTGGGCGTTGTGGCGGGTGCCTGTAGTCCCAGCTACTTGGGAGGCAGAGGCAGGAGACTCACTTGAGCCCAGGAATTGGAGGTTGCTGTGAGCTGTAATGCCACGACACTCTACCCAGAGCGACAGCTTGAGGCTCTGTCTCAAAAAAAAATATATATATATATACCATGCTCATGGCTAGGAAGAATCAACATTGTTAAAATGTCCATATTGCCCAAAGCAATATACAATTTTAATGCAATTCCTATTAAAGTTCCATTGTCATATTTTAAAGACCTCAAAAAAATAATACTTCGTTTTATATGGAATCAGAAAAAACCT
>CAUYON010198990.1:0-15882 GCA_963573935.1 Arctocebus calabarensis
ATATAATAACAGAAAATGCCAGGAAGGCTATGTTGATCAGTTTGATGAAAATAGTTCAGATTGTATATGAAACCAGCACTTTGTACTCCTTGATTGCACTATTGTACACAGCTATGATTTAATAATAAAGACAATAAAAAAATAGAAAAATCAGAACAGATCAATGCCTCCTCAAGACATCAACAAAAATACATTAGAAAATTCCATCCACAGAGAAATTGCTGAAATGTCAGAAATAGAATTTAGAATATGGATAGCAAATAAGATAATTAGAATGGAGGATAGATGGAAACAAAAAACCAAAAAATTGTTCAGAAGTTGTCTCAAGAAATTAGTGAATTCAAAGACAAAGTCACCAAGGGTATGGACATGAGGAAAGATATAGTAGAGCTTAAGGAATTATTCGTAGTATTATTATTGTTTTTTTAGACAGAGTTTCACTATGTCACCCTTGGTAGAGTGCCATGGTATCACAGCTCACAGCAACCTCAAACTCTTGGGTGTAAGTAATTCTCTTGCCTCAGCCTCCCAAGTAGCTGGGAATACAGGCACCTACCACAACTCCTTGGTAGTTTTTTGTTGCAGCTGTTATTGTTATTAGCAGGTTTGGGCCAGGTTCGAACCTGCCAGCCTCAGTGTATGTGGCTGGTGCCCTAACCACTGTGCTATAGGTGCCGAGTCAGAGCTTAAGGAATTAAAAAGGTATTTGAGAAGCTTCAAAATAGAAGAGTTCCTCAGAAATAGAGTTGATCAGTGTGAAGAAAGAATCTCAGATAAAGAAGACAAGACTTTTGAACTATCCCAAGCATTCAAAGAGGCAGAAAAATGGAGAAAAAGAACAGAATACTCCCTAAGAGAGCTATGGGATAATTCCAATAAATCAAACATCCAAATTACAGGGATTCCTGAAGGAGAAGAGGATGGTCCCAAAGGCACAGAAATTCTGCTCCAAGACATTATGGCAGAAAACTTCCCTAGTACTGCAAGAGCCACAGAAATGCAGATAGTAGATACTTTCAAAATCCCACCATGACTCCTAGACACACTGTAATTAATTGCGCCAATTTTAAAATGAAGGAGAAACTTCTGCAAGTAGCCAAGCATAAGAAAAGTGAAAAAAGGGGGGGAAAGGGAAAAAAGTATAAGGATGACTGCAGATCTCTCACCCCAAACTTTCCAAGCCAGAAAAGAATGGTCATCAACCTTCAACCTTCTTAAACTAAACAATTTCAAGCCCAGGATCCTATAACCTACTAACCTGAGTTTCATTTGTGATGGAGAAATCAAATATTTCACTGGACATCCACATTCTGAGGAAATTTTCCATGACTTGACCAGCTCTATAGGAAATATTAAGACCCATTCTTCATAACAATCAACAGGAGGGTACACCACCAAAGCAAAGCTACCTAGAAATCAATGAACAAAGCCTAGCTTCCACAATGGTGAAAGGCATAAACTTAAGCTCTGGACTTCTGAAAAACAAGATGACCAAAACTTTGCCCCATTTATCAATTCTCTCAATGTGAATGGTTTGAATTCTCCTTTAAAGAGGCGTAGGCTGGCCAACTGGATACAAAAACTCAGGCTATATATATATATATAGCCTACAAGAAACTCACCTTACCTCAAAGGATAAAAAATGACTCAGGGTGAAGAGATAGACAATGGTATTCCAGGCAAATGGAAAGCAGAAAACAGCTGGGGTTGCAATTTTGTGTGCAGATATAATGGGACTCAAACCAACAAAAATAATGAAAGACAAAGATGAACACTATATACTGGTCAAGGAAAACACACAAGAGGAAGAGATTTCAATAGTTAATATCTATACACCGTATCTCAATGTTCCTTGATATATACAACAAACCCTAACTGATCTGAACAATATATCTTCCTACACTATAATACTTGGAGATTTTGTTCATGTCTCTTGCTCATAATGAAATGGGATAACTTGTTCTTTTCTTATGAATAAGTTTGAGTTCTCTGTGGATTCTGATTATTAGACCTTTGTTGGAAATATAACCTGCAAAAGTCTTCTCCCCATTCTGAGGGCTGTCTACTTGCTTTACTTACTCTGTTTTTGGTAGTACAAAACCAGTTTGATCAGATCCCAGTAATGTATTTTTGATTTTGCTTCAATCACCTGGGGGAGAGGGGGTTCTCCACATAAAGTATTCTCCCAGGTCAATTTTTTCAAGTGTTTCCCCTGAACTCTCTCCAATAATTTTTGTAGTTTCATGTCTTAAGTTTAAGTCCTTTAACCAGTGAGAGTCAATTTTTGTTAGAGGAGAAAGGTGTGGGTTCAGTTGCAGTCTTCTACAAGTTGCCAGCCAATTCATCCAGCACAATTTGTTAAATAGGGAATATTTCCACCAGTTTGTATTTTTGATAGGCTTATAAAAGATCAAATGGCTATAAGTGTCTGGGTTCATCTCTTGATTTTCAATTCTGCTCCATACATCTACCTCTCTATTTTTGTGCCAGTACCAAGCTGTTTTGATCACTATAGATTCATAGTATAATCTGAAGTCTGGTAGCATGATACCTCCTGATTTGTTTTTATTTCTGAGTAATGTTTTGGCCATTTGAGGTTTTTTCTGTTTCCATATAAAACAAAGTACTAATTTTTCCAGATCTTTAAAGTATGACAGAGGTACTTTAATAGAGATTGCATTAAATCTGTAGATTGCTTTGGGAAATATAGACATTTTAACAATGTTGATTCTTCCCAGCCATGAGCATGGTATATTTTTCCATTTATTAACATCTTCAGCTATTTCTTTTTTTCAGAGTTTCATAGTTCTCTTTATAGAGATCTTTCACATCCTTTGTTAGATACACTCCCAGATATTTCATCTTCTTTGGCACTATTGTAAAGGGAATAGAGTCCTTGATTGTTTTTTCACCTTGAATATTGTTCATATATACAAAGTCTACAGATTTGTGCATGTTGATTTTGTATCCTGAGATGCTGCTGTATTCCTTGGTCACTCTGAGGAGTTTTGTAGTTGAGTCCCTGGGGTTTTCCAGATATACAGTCATATCATCTGTGAAGAGTGATAATATGATCTCCTCTGATCCTATTTGGATACCCTTGACTGCCTTCTCATGCCTGACTGCAATGGCTAAAACTTCCATTACAATGTTAAAAAGTAGTGGAGACAATGGGAAACCTTGCCTGATCCCTGATCTGAGTGGAAATGATTTCAATTTTACTCCATTCAACATGATATTGGCTGTGGGTTTGCTGTAGATGGTCACTATCAAATTAAGAAATGTTCCTTCTGGCAGTGTCTGTGGCTCAAAGGAGTAGGGCTCTGGCCCCATATGCCAGAGGTGGTGGGTTCAAACCCAGCCCTGGCCAAAAAAAAGAAAAAAGAAAGAAGTGTTCCTTCAAAACCTATTTTCTTAAGCATTCTGATCAAGAAAGGATGCCGGATATTATCAAAGAAGACAGGCACACAGTCTACAGACACATGAAAAAATGCTCATCATCTTTAATCATCAGAGAAATGCAAAGCAAAACTACTTTGAGATATCATCTAACTCCAGTAAGAGTAGCCCATATCACAAAATCCCAAAACTACAGATGTTGGCATGGCTGTGGAAAAAAGGGAACACTTCTGCACTGCTGGTGGGAATGCAAGCTAGTACATTCCTTTTGGAAAGAAGTTTGGAGAACACTCAGGGATCTAAATGTAGACCTGCCATTTGATCCTGTAATTCTTCTACTAGGTGTATATCCAAAAGACCAAAAATCATTTGGCAACAAAGATATGTGCACCAGATTATTCATTGCATCAAGAATTGCCAAGTCTTGGAAGAAGCCCAAGTGACCATCAACCCATGATTGGATCAATAAGTTGTGGTATATGTATACCATGGAATACTATGAAGCATTAAAAAAAATGGGTACTTTACCTCTTTTATGTTTACATGGATGGAACTGGAAAATATTCTTCTTAGTAGAGTATCTCAGGAATGGAAAAAAAAATCCAATGTACTCAGTACTACTATAAAACCAATTTATTATCACTCACACTTTCATATGAGAGATGAATCACAACTATAGCCCAGGATTAAGGAGGGAAGGGGAGGAGGATGGGAAGGGAGGGCAGTGGTTCAATAGAGGGAAGGTTAATGCTGGGACCTCACCTATGAAACATATTGCAAGGGTACAAGTCAAATCTATCAAGTATTGAACACAAATGTCTTGACACTGTGATTAAGTAAATGAGGTGAAAGCTATGTTAATTAGTAGGATGTAAGCACTCCGATTTGTACAAATATCCAACACATTGAATCCCACAAAGGCATAAATATATTCATGATCTATGTATATATGGCTTAATAAAAAATAAGCATAATATGTAAGGAAAAAAAAACTTGGAGATTTTAACACCCGTTTGGCAGTACTGGACAGATCCTCCGAGAAGAAACTTAAAAACGAAATAATGGACTTAAGCAAGACCCTAGAACAAAAGAACTTAACAGACATTTATAGAACACTTTATACTAACAAAACCAAATACACGTTCTTCTGATCAGCCCATGGATCATCTTCCAAAACTGATCATATCTTAGGTCACAAGTTCAACTTCAACAAATTCAAAAGAATAGGAATTATCCCCTGTATCTTCTCAGACCATCATGGAATAAATGTTGTACTCAACAGCAACAGAAATCTTCATACTCAAATAAAATCATGGAAACTAAATAACCTTATGCTGAATGACAGCTGGGTCATATATGAAATCAAGAAGGAAATCAAATTTTTGTAACGAAATGTTAATGAAGACACAAATTATCAAAACCTGTGGGATATTGCAAAGGCAGTCCTTAGAGGGATATTTATAGCATTAGATGCCTTTATCAAGAAAACAGAAAGAGAGCAAGTTAGCAACATAATGGCCTTCTCAAGCAACTGGAAAAGGAAGAACAATCTAATCTAAACCCAGAAGAAAAAAGAAATAACCAAAATTAGAGCAGAGCTAAATGAAATTGAAAACAAAAGACTTATTCAGAAGATCAGCAAAAGAAAAAGTTGGTTCTTTAAAAAGGTAATAAAATTGATAAACCCTTGGCTAGACTAACTAGAAACAGAAAATAAGATGTCTAATAACTACAATCAGAAATGAGAAAGATGAAATAACAAAAGATGCCATAGAAATACAAAAGATTCTCAACAGTTACTCCAAAAAGCTCTATTCCCAGATATAAGAAAATGTACAGGAGATGGACTAATATCTACAAGCACAACACCTTCCAAAACTCAGCCAGAAAGAATTATAAATCTTGAATAGGCCTATATCAAGTACTGAAATAGCATCAATTATACAAAAATCTCCCCCAAAAGAAAATCCCTGTACCAGATGGCTTCACACTAGAACTCTATCAAACTTCCAAAGAGGAACTAGTTATAGCATGAACTTTTCCAAAATTTAGAGAAGGAAGGGATCCTCCCAAATACATTCTACGATGCAAATCACCCAGATCTCTAAACCAGGAAAGGACCCAAGAAAAAATAAAACTGTAGACCAATATCATTAATGAATATAGATGCAAGAATGTTCAACAATTAATTTGCAAACAGAGTACAACAACACATTAAAAAGGTTATACACTATGATCAAGTGGGTTTTATCCCAGAGACATAAGGTTGGCTCAACATATGCAAATCTATAAAGATAATACACCACATAAATAGAATAAAAAACAGAGACCATATGATTCTTTCAATTGATGCAGAAAATGCTTTTGGCAATATCTGGGATCATTTCATGACAAAAACACTCAAGAAAATAGGCTTAGATGGAACATTCCTTAAGCTGATAAATTCTATCTATAGCAAATCCACAGCCAATATCATATTTAATGGAGTAAAACTCAAAGCATTTCCACTCAAATCTGGAACCAGACAAGAATGCCCACTGCCTCCAGTGGTATTTAACATAGTGTTGGAAGTCCTAGCCATTGTAATCAGGCAAAAGAAGGAGATCAAAAGAATCCAAATGGGACAAAGGAAGTCAAACCCTCTCTTTTTGCAGATGACATGATCTTATACCTGGAAAGCTCCAGGGGCTTAACTACAAAGCTCTTAGAAGTGATCAAGGAATATAGCAGCCTCTCAGGATACAAAATCAATACCCACAAATCAGTAACCTTTGTATGTGCCAACATACATCAAGCTGAAAATAAAATCAAAGACTCTATTCTTTTTACAACATCACCAAAGAAGATGGAATACCTGGGAATATATCTAACAAAAGATGTGAAATGTCTCTATAAAGAGAATTATGGAACTTTGAGAAAGGAAATAGCAAAAGATGTCAAGAAATGGAAGAACCTATCATGCTTATGGCTGGGAAAAATCAACATTACTAAAATGTCCATACCACCCAAAGAAATCTGTAGATTTAACGCAATCACCATCAAAGCACCAAAGTCATACTTTACAGAACTTGAAAAAAAAGTACTTCGATTCATATGGAACCAGAAAAAAAACCAGAATAACAAATATAGTTCTTAGAAATAAAAACAAATCTGAAAGCATCATGTTGCCAGATTTCAGGTTATATTACAAGGCTACAGTGATCAAAACAGCATGGTTTTGGCACAAAAATAGAGACACAGATGTATGGAATAGGATAGAGAATCTAGAGATGAACTCAGCCACATATTGTCATTTAATCTTTAATAAACCTAACAAAAACATGCAATGGGGAAAAGAATCCTTATTTAACAAATGGTGCTGGGAGAACTGGCTATCCACATGAAGAAGTCTCAAACTGGACCTATCCCTCACACCACTGACAAACATTGATGCTCATTGGATAAATAATTTAAATTTAAGACATGAAACTATAAAAATTCTAGAAGAGAGTGTGGGGAAAACACTTGAAGATATTGACCTGGGAAAAAACCTTATGAGGAAGACCCTTTTAGCAATTTCAGCAAAACCAAAAATAAATAACTAGGATTTGATCAAGCTAAAAAGTTTTTGCACTGCTAAGGGTACCCCAAACAAAGCAGTCGGCCTTCAGAATGGGAGAAGATTTTTTCATGTCATGAATCCTGACAAAAGCCTGATAACTACAATCTACCGAGAACTCAAATTAAACAATGAAAAAGTGCAAACAACCCTATATAAGTGGGCAAGAGATTTGAACAGAAAATTCTCCAAGGATGACAGATGAATGGCCAACAAACACATGAAAAGATGTTCATCATCATTAATGATCAGAGAACTTCAAATCAAAACCACTCTAAGATATCACCTAACCCCAGCAAGAGTAACCCACATCACAAAGTCCCAAAACACCAGCTGCTGGCATGGATGTGGAGAGAAGGGAACACTTATACACTGCTGGTGGGATTGTAAACTAATACAGCCTTTTTGGAGAGAAATATGGAGAATCCTCAAAGATCTAAAAGATTCCATTTGACCCTGCAATCCCATTACTAGGTATCTACCCAGAAGAAGAAAAATCATTTTACCACAAAGACATTTGCACCAGAATGTTTATTGTAGCTCAATTTGTAATTGCCAAGTCGTGGAAGTGCCCTTAGAAGGGAGGATGTTTGGCAGAAGGAGGGAGGGCCTCGGTGGGATCTCACCTAATGTGCACAGTATGAGGATGTATAAAATTCCCCCCTGTGTGAGGGGCTCTTCTACAAATGGAAATTTATCCTGCAAGTGAGAAAAATGTAACCTAAAAATTATTAATTTGAAAAAATAAAAAAAACTAAAAAAAAAAGTTTATCCCACACTTTCTTTTTTTTTTTTTTGAAGGTTGGCAGACACCACTTTATTTTTCAAGTGACAGGTGAATATTATCTATAACAAGACAAATGAAAATCGTGCAGTGCAGGGTAAGACGCAATGAGAACAAAAAAGTCACTTCTGTGATATTCTGGCAAAGATGCATGATCTAAATCTCATTATAAGGAAACATTAGACAAACGCAAATTGAGGGACATTCTCCAAAGTAAAACTGGCCTACGGTCTTCAACACTGCTTAAGTCAATGATAGCCAAAAGGTGTTGGAGGAACTGTTCCGGCTGGGGGAGGCTGCAGAGAGGTGAGAAGTCAGAGCCATCGCATGTGCTACAAAAACATTATTGGGGTATTTGACAAAACTTGGACGGAGCCTAAACATTAGAGGTACTGTGTTTGGAGTCCCTAAGAACACCCCTATGATTTTTCTAGAAGGACTCGTGAGACTCAGCATGCAGTTGTCCTCACAGCTAAGATTCATTACCGCAACGGACTGAGCATGCACAGACAGACCACACGGGAACGCAGACAGATGGTGGCTGGAGGAATCGCAGGCGGGCTTCCTTAATGCTCGCTCCCTCCCAGGAGGGGCTGCAGAGCACATTCTTCCCCCAGCAACAGAAATGCAGCAACATGTGTGTGGTGTTCAGGGAAGCTCAGTAGAGACTTAGTGCCCAGGGTGTTCACTGGGGGCTGGTCACATAGGCACCCTCTCCCTAGTATGTACCAAAATTCTGGGCTCCAAGAAGGCAAGCAAATGTTCGGCGTAAGCCACGGTTTGCGCCATCTGGGTACAGGGAAGCATCCCTCTCACTCATTCCAGGGAGTGATGGGAGCATTCTGGCAGCCAAGCTCCCAGATGCCAGCCGAGGGCCAATCTTGCAAGCAGCCCCTTCTGAAGAAAACTGTCTTATGTTAGCCCTTTTCCTTAATCGCATTCCCCCCCCACCCCCTCCCCGGCCCTCAGCCATGGTGCCTTTACAGCAAAATTATGACCAGTAGGATCCCACGGAGCAAGTGAGACCAACTTGCAATATGGCCTCAGCTGAGCCCTCCAGGGTTGTGGAGTTAGCAGTTAATAGCTGAGCCCATTGTCCGGCTGGCCCCAGGTGTCACCGCCGGGACAGCAGACATCCGGGCGGAAGGTGAAACTGAGCTGACCGCCTTCCAGGGCTGAGGCAGTGTCTTAATAGTCCGGGAACAACACATACAAGAAGTACAATCCTGGAGGGCGAACGTGGAACCCTCGGAGACTGTAAGTGAGCTTACAGTTGTTAGGGCACCCCAAGCAGGACACACATTCATCTGACCATGTAGATTCAGGGTCCCCAGTGTGGCTTTTCACCCTGGGCCCTCCAGCCTGATGGCTGCCAGACCAGTACAACCAGGACTTGCTTTCAGAGGGAAAGCCTGCGGCAGGCAGTTCCAAATGGTCATGCTTGTCTGTCACAATAGTTCCTCTTTCCCAGGAGTGCAGACAACATCCCCAGGTGTCGGGATGGGCCATGCAGGAGCTGGGCCTCCTCTTGCTGACTGATCCTCAGCATCACCAGGAATGATTAGTTGGAGGTTAGAAGTCAAGTGTAGGGTCACAGTCAGTTTGAATTCAAAGTGGTCCAGCAGCTTGGAAAGGTAAGTCAAAGTGTATTTGTCTTTGTTTTCTTTGAGAGGAGGGGAAGCTTCCGGGAGTAGTTCACCTTCAGGAGTGTCTGGCTGCTTCCATCAGAGGTGTGGGGTGGCCTGTTCCTCTTCCTTGATTCCCTCTGTCTCCATATCTGTGGTCTCCCCTCAGTAGAGCAGGCCTCCCCTACTCTGGGGAGCGGTAGTCAGTAGATCTGATGGAAGAACCTTCTTCCAGTAGTTTCCAGAACTTGAGGACAGAGGACTCTTGACTGGACCCAGGAGCTCCCAGTATGCCAGAGAGGTATAAGCTCTTTGTTAATGAAGGGTCCTAGCCAATGGTCCCAGGTCCTGAAAGGCATGGCCAGGCTGTCTGTAAGAAGGGCAGCGCTTGACTAGGACAGGCAGATTCGCACGATCACTCTGGAGTTGGTCACACGGGCTTCATAGTCGCCAGCCCAGAACTGCGTCTCCTCACACCAGTGTTCAAAAGACACAAGGTGGACGCCCATCTTGATGTTGGAAAACACCTGGGTGACCCAAAGGCAGCAATTATTGTTCCACTGCTGGCTGGGATCGGGCGCAGCAGAGAATGTATCTAGAACGGTCTGGTTGGCGTCTAGAAGTTGGACAAGGAGTCAATACACACAGGTACTCCCATCTCATCTCGGGCTCTCTGCCCCCAGGCACCATGCTGGTTTGTAAATAGGATGGAGTATGGCCTGGGCAGCAGGACTTTTAAAAGCTTCCTGGGTGATCCTAGGCCACAAAGCTGCAGAGCTAAATTAGATTCCACCTGCTGTCTTCCACCCCAAACCCCTCTGGGGATGAGATGTTCAGGCTGTATACTCTGCTAACTACTAGAACTGTGGTCCCGGGCAAGTCACTTCACCGTCCCGAATTTCAGTTTATCACTCTGAGACACAAATCTCAATCTTGCCACTATCCAGCAGTTCTGGCCACAAACCCTCTTCCTCCAGGTCCAAGAACTCCTTCTTGAGACACCACCTAAAAGAAGTTCCAAAAGACTGCGAAGGGGTCCCAGGCACCGCTGGTCCGTTTTCTTCTACCAACCAGCTGTTCCCAACTTGCCGCACCATCCACTTCTGGAGGCCCGCGTGGCCCATCTCCTCCCCAGCTGTGGAATTTTAAAGGGAAGATGTAACTGGGTCCTCATCTGACCCCCAGCCAGACAGCACAAGCCACATACTCCACGCCATCCTATCATCCCTGCTCAGAGATCTCTACAAGCCTGCTACCTCCCCGTCTCTGAATTTTCCAGATCCCAAGTGGGAAATCAGGGCTTTTCTACTGTGTCGGAATCTTCTCCACACAGCTCCAACCCACCTGGCTCCCGTCAGAAGGTGAGGCAAATCCCATACCTGAAGAGGGTTCCCCTCCTCCCCCTGCCTTGGACTCGGCTGGAAGGTTTGGGGGTGGTGACAGTTCTGATGAGGGGGATCCCACCAATATCTAATGTCTGTGCCTTTATTTCCCACACCTGGGGTGTCCTCCAGTTTGAGAAGGTTTTAAGCTTCTCTTCTGTGAAGGCAAACTTGGTTGGCAGAGTATTCTTGCAAATTCCATGGTTTATGCCAGCGGCACTGCCCTTCAAACTGAAAATTAGGAATTCCATTCTGTCATTCGGTTTGGCACTTTGTGTGGCCTCCTGTGTTTTCCATGCCAAGTGGTAAAGGAGGAAGGGCGACATGGGAACAAAGGAATTACAGGGATGCAAAAACAACACTGCCCGGTTACATTTGGACACCGGGGCACTCCCACTGTGGCCCGAGAAGCACGCAGGCACAGGGGGAGTCGTGTCCCCGGGACCAGACAACAGGCCTCAGATGCTGCTCAAGAGACTGAGGGGGAAACTACTGAAGGGACTCCCCTGACCTAACCACACACGCTTCATCTCCAAGCAGGAGGTTGGCTCACCAAGGTCTTAGTGCCCACCTCCCACTACGGGAGGGTGTGAGCCCAGTATGGACACCAGCTGGGGTGTCCTGCCAGGCTGATGGGGGCGGGAGGGGGGGCGGTGTGACAGAACAAAAGCAGAAGTCACCTCGTAAGTATATATTCTGGAGTTTTCTTAGCCTACCTAGCAGTGAGAGTGGCGAAGCTGTGAGATTGCCATGGAGACCTAAATCAGCTTTAGACACGCTGGACCCTGGCCTGATTTTTGGAGATCAAGTAAACAAAGGCCCTCTTTATCAGACAGTTGAATGTCCCCAGAGTCCTGTACTAAGAAGTACTATTAATATAGACAAGAAGACTAATAACAACATAGAGATGAATTATTTAATTCATTGAAACAACATAAGACATTCTAGTCCTAAGGGGGAAACATTCATAGCCACTATTTTAATTTCTCTCTCTTTTTTTTTTCTTTTAAGACAGAGTCTCACTATGTTGCCCTCAGTAGAGGGCCATGGTGTCACAGCTCACAGCAACCTCAAATTCTTGGGCTTAAGTAATTTTCTTGCCTCAGCCTCCCAAGTAGCAGGGACTACAGGAGCCTGCCACAACGCTTTATTTTAGTTTTGTTGTAGTTGTCCTTGTTGTTTGGCAGGCCTGGGCTAGGTTTGAACTTGCCAGCCCCAGTGTATGTAGCTGGTGCCCTAGCCACTGAGCTACAGACGCTGAGCCACCCTATTTTAATTTCTTTCTTTCTTTTTTTTTGTAGAGACAGAGTCTCACTTTATCGCCCTCGGTAAAGTGTCCTGGCATCACACAGCCCCAGCTACCTCCAATTCCCGAGCTCAGGCAATTCTTCTGCCTCAGCCTCCCGAGTAGTTGGGACTACACATGCCTGCCACATACACTGAGGCTGGCAAGTTCAAACCAGCCGATGCTTGGCTATTTTTTTGTTGCAGTTTGGCCGGGGCCAGGTTTGAACCTGCCACCCTCAGTATATGGGGCCGGCGCCCTACTGACTGAGCCACAGGCGTCGTCCCCTATTTTAATTTCTGAAGAGTTTACAAAATTCAATTGAAGTAATGATTGAAAGTAGATAAAATGCTCAATACCCTATTTAGTCTGTGAACCAAACAGCACCCAGTACCATCCAGGAGAGTGTTAAGAAATGTAGATTCTTGGCTCTGCGCCTGTAGCTCAAGTGGCTAAGGCGCCAGCCACAATACACCAGAGCTGGTGGGTTCGAACTCAGCTCCGGCCAGCTAAAATAACAATGACAACTGCAACAAAAGAATAGCTGGGCGTTGTGGCAGGCACCTGTAGTCCCAGCTACTTGGGAGGCTGAGGCAAGAGAATCACTTAAGCCCAGGAGTTGGAGGTTGCTGTGAGCTGTGATGGCACAGAACTCTACCAAGGGTGACAGCTTGAGGCTCTGTCTCAAAACAAACAAAAAAAGAAATGCAGAGTCTTGGTGCCAGGTACCAAAACAGTAACAAAACTTTGCTGTTAAGGAGGCACCTGTGGCTGAGAGTACGGTACCAGCCCCATATGCCGGAGGTGGCGGGTTCAAACCCAGCCCCAGCCAAAAACTTCCAAAAAAATGGAGAACGAGCAGGGCGGCACCTGTGGCTCATGGAGTAGGGTGCTGGCCCCATATACCGAAGGTCGTGGGTTCAAACCCGGCCTCGGCCAAACTCCAAAAACAGAAAAATAGCCGGGCGTTGTGGTGGGTACCTGTAGTCCCAGCTACTTGGGAGGCTGAGGCAAGAGAATCACCTAAGCCCAGGAGTTGGAGGTTACTGTGAGCTGTGTGACGCCACGGCTCTCTACCAAGGGCGATAAAGTGAGACTCTGTCTCTACAAAACAAAACAAAAAAAAGAAAACTTTGCTGTTTTTGGAGGTTTTCTTTTTATTCCCATCTTCTGCTTTTTCTTAATGGACTCTGCTGAAGTCTGTATAATTTTGTTAAGATGACTGCAGAAACTGGAAAATCTCTTGCTGCTTTTGATGCATAACTGTTGGTGTTTTGTAGAAATAAATGTATACATATATGTGCACATACATGTATATGTATATACAAAGTTTGAATTTTTGGAAACTTAAGCTGTGCTGTCATCTTTGGAAAAAGTATCCTGGTGTACCATATTGAGTTGACATTGTACAGAAATTTGCAGCCATATTGGTCCAGAAACATTAAACTTAATTTTTTCCCCATTTGTACAGGGGTAACATGCTGTATTAAATATATAAAGTCTTATCTACATGGATTCAATTACATAATAATTGTTCTCCTTAAACCTTACAAAAATTAGATTTTCCAGAGGAACATTTATTTTTAGTTTGGAATCATTTATGTATTGGGAACATTAGCAAAGGTAAATTACTTTAAATGTTCAGATTTTCAATTTAAAGAAAATTTTAAACACTGCATTTTTTTCCTTTACTTGAGAGTAAAACCATGTAAAGATCTTGAAAAGCTGTATATCCAATAGTAACTCAAGGGTAAAAAGGTGGATGAAGGTTGAAACTTGAAGTTGATTAACTGAGCATGGTAGCAGGTGTCCGTATTCCCATCTACTTGAGAGGCTGAGATAAGAGGATCATTTGAGCTCAGGAATTTGACATTGCAGTGAGCTATGATGATGCCACTTCACTCCAGCTTAGGCTACATGATGAATGATGAATGAACGAATAAAACTTGACATTGAGTTGGAGTAAGGTAGAAGAATTCCATTGATACGGAGATGTGAGGTTCACTTTGTATGATAGCTGGACTCATTCTGACAAAACAAATGTCTCCTAGTTACTAGCAGTATCTCTCACTTTATATGTCATTGCTCATAGAAAGAGTGTGCCTCAGGACATAGCTGTTACCACAAATTGAAAAGCAAGATCAAGTCCATAGACGTGGTTCATTGCCATAGCACGTAGACACCAGGTCAGCATGTCATCCTCACACTGTGGGCAGCCTTTTTCTTCCTGCAGCTGTCTTGAGTGCACGGAGAGGCATGGCATGGCCCAATGGTAAATTCCCGAGTCTTTTCCTGAAAGCGATGTTCAGTGAATGATAAACAGAGAGCCTGAAGGCCACGTCTAAGCATTAGGCTTGTTGTTAGCTTGAAACTAGTTGGGGAATTACTCTTTGTGACTTTGAACCCAATTGCATCATCACAGTGGGGCACAAAGGCTGCAGGCTGGTGAGCACAGAAAGATCTGGGCAAAGAGAATCCCTCCATCTTGATGCCTGTACAATCCGTCCTTTGGTAATGTATAAAAAATAAGAGCAGGCTTATCAGCAGAGTGTTGGAGGGTCACATACCTGCCCCTAACATCCCATTGAATGAAACTCCATCCTTTGTGTGAATCGTGAGCAACTGCACGTAGAAACAAAACTTTCTGCTATCAGTAAGAATGACTCTGATAGGCTTGACACCTGTGGCTTAACAGGCTAAGGCGCCCGCCACGTACACCTGAGCTGGTGGGTCCGAATCCAGCCCGGGCCCACCCAACAACAATGGTGGCTGCAACCAAAAAATAGCCAGGCGTTGTGGTGGGCACCTGTGGTCCCAGCTACTTGGGAGGCAGAGGCAGGAGACTCTCTTGAGCCCAGGAATTGGAGGTTGCTGTGAGCTGTGATGCCACGGCACTCTACCCAGGGTGACAGCTTGAGGCTCTGTCTCAAAAAAAAAAAAAAGAATGACTCTGATAGAAGGAAGCAAATACCCACTGAACTAGCACAGGATTCACAGAGGAGAATCAATAGACACTGATTCTCCTCTGCGAAGAGGAGAATGTCTGTCCTGGTCCAAGACAGGGCATCCCTTGAGCCGTATCTGCACACGGATCTCCATGTTCTCTTTTCAGAGAGCAGGAAGTTCCTATCAGAATCTCTACCACAGACAGTTATGGTTGGTTGTAAATAAGCACATTTAAGTAAATTCTGAAGCAATTCTCAAAGCGTCATCTGAGCACTCCTGGGGAATCCTGAGACCCTTTCACCGGGTCTTCAAGGTTCTCTGTTTTCCAACTACACAGTGACTTGAGACCAGATTGTTCTCATCTACTTTAACCAAAAGCAAATGCGAGGATCCAGCCATTACAGTAACTTTTAAAGAGATCTGCAAATGTGTCAACCAATGTCTCATCCTCACTAATATTTTTTATTTTAGAAAATATAGGATTTTTGAGTTTTTTGTTTGTTTGTTTGTTTTAGAGACAGAGTCTCACTTTGTCGCCCTCAGTAGAGTGACGTCACAGTTTACAGCAACCTCCAGCTTTTGGGCTTAGGTGATTCTCTTGCCCCAGCCTCCCAAGTAGCTGGGACTACAGGTGCCAGTCACAATGCCTGGCTATAGAAAATACAGGATTTTTTTTTTTAGACAGAGCCTCAAGCTGTCACCCTGGATAGAGTGCTGTGGCATCACAGCCCACAGCAACCTCCCATTCCTGGGCTCAAGCGAGTCTCTTGCCTCCACCTCCCAAGTAGCTGGGACTACAGGCGCCCGCCACAACGCCCGGCCATTTTTTGGTTGCAGCTGTCATTGTTGTTTGGCGGGCCCGG
>CAUYON010198992.1:0-24001 GCA_963573935.1 Arctocebus calabarensis
TTTTTAATATATTAAATTTTTATTATTTTTTTGTTGTTGTGCCAAATAAAAATTGTCTTTTTTTTTTGTTTTTTTTTACCTCTTATATTAAATTAAGGGCACTCCTTTTTTTTTGGTGGGGTTGGGGGGCCTGGGCTGGGCTTGAACCTACCACCTCCAGCATATGGGGTCGGCATCCTACTCCTTTGAGCCACAGACACCGCCCAAGGCACTGCAGCTTTTACCTTGTTCTCTCAAATCATTCTAGGAAAGAACGACCAGTGGGCCATAAGAAGGCTCACATGGAGAGGAACCAACTTGCCAGCCATCTGAGCAAGGCCCCTTGGACATGGGTCCTTCCATCCCCATTCAGGTTTTTGTTTGACTACAGCTCCAGCCAACATCCCACTGCATCTTCCTCATGATAAACAACCTCACAATGACCAACAGCCAGAACTGCACAACCAAGCTGCTCCTCAATTTCCAGTCCACAGAAATGATGAGAAATAATGAGTCCTTACTATTATTTTAAGCCACTAAAGTTTGGGGTTATTCTTTACTCGATCACAAAAAACTGTTATATTTTCTAACACCCAAATATTCTAAACAGTGATCATCAGTTAGCTATTGTTCATAATATTTACTTTTATCAAATATACTTTTGAATTTCTTAACTAAAAAAAAAAAAAAAAAGTAATGAAATCCCAACCAAACAAACTTGCATCAGGAAATTACAAAACAATTCCAAAATCTTTCATTTGACTGAAACAGCAAAGTGAAAAAGTATTGACTTAAAGTGATAAGGAATATTAGAAGAAATATGGACTTTGAAGTCAGAAAAAAACAAGGGTGTGATTAATAGCTATATTTCCTAGTTTAAGCAAATTATTTAAACTAATCAAGCCTCAGTTTTTCAATCTATAAGTCAGGGGAAAATGATACTTAGCTGACATTGATGAGAAAATCACATAAGTAAGATATTCAAGACTAATATGAACCTAACCAAAACTTGAGTATTTCTAAGTAATAATTGATTTGTTATTGGCCACTAAAATGTCATTTAAATTTTGGAAAGTAGAAATCCATCTAGACAAATACTTTACACAATCAGATCAGCCATTAGATTTTATCAAGTGTGAGACTCACTTTTATTTTCTTTGAGGTTTTCATCATAAATGTAATTTCAATGACCAGATGACAGATGAATAGTTACATGGTTGGATCAAAAAAAGTAAAGAAGGCTCGGCACCTGTGGCTCAACAGGCTAAGGCACCAGCCACGTACACCTGACCAGGCGGGTTCGAATCCAGCCTGGGCCCGTCAAACAACAATGACAGCTGCAACCAAAAAATGGCCGGGCGTTGTGGCGGGCGCCTGTGGTCCCAGCTACTTGGGAGGGGGAGGCAAGAGACTCACTTGAGCCCAGGAATTGGAGGTTGCTGTGAGCTGTGATGCCACAGCACTCTATCCAGGGTGACAGCTTGAGACTCTGTCTCAAAAAAAAAAAGTAAAGAAAAAAATGGAAGTCATCATTAATTCCAATAATACAATTAAATGAGTTGCAACATCTAATATGGAAATATAGTTAGATTCACAATGAATATTCATAATTATCTTATTAATCATAATCTCATGAATGACTATGGTCTACTGAGATAAAAGGGAGCAAGGAGTTAATACCAGAATTTTGATCCCAATATTCATGCTGAATATCACGGTCCTGTGTAATTAAACATAGTCTGTGTGCCAGGTGCTGACATGAGCACTGCAGGCACACACATGGAAACCAGCCCATCCTGCTTTCAAAGTCTTTAATCACTCATATTCTCTCTTCAACAATTTCTACAAAGTAAAATTAACAAGAGGATATGTGTTACCCAGTTATTTTATTGATCCTGCCTATTTTCACAAATTTTAGAGAGGACTTAAAAATGAGACAGAATGGATTACCTACAGTAAGTCCCCAAGCTACAAACAGCTGGCCGACAAATGACTCGCACTTAAGAACAAACAAACCTATCACAGAACCTATCGCATTTATAATCTGGGGCTGAAATAAATGGCACCCAGTCAAGTTGCCCAAATATGGTAAACAATGGTCATATAATTTAAAAATATTTTTTAAAAGGTTGTGCTAGTTAACAAATTATTCTGTGTAACTATATCAATTAATTTATCGCCCCAAACATGTGTGTATTCTCATGAACGATGCTGCCTTACAACTTAAACACAGTGTTTGTGAAGTGAGAACGATACTATTTTTGTGTCCAGCTGCCATGATACATGGTCCATCACTTCGAAATTACTGAACTAAAAATAGGAAGGGGACTTCGGACTTATTACTGTCAAGGCCACTTGACACCTTCAGAGATTTCCCTCATGAGTCCTGTTGTTTTGTGTTTGACAATAATACTGCCTTTAGTTAGTAATAATAGTTCTGCTCTTATAAAAGTTATTTCTTGCTAGTCATAATTCATGATTAGTATAAGATAACTCAGGGTTGTCAAAAAGGGAGAAAGAGGGGTTTAGACAATCCCAACCAAAAGCAAAACCAAAGAGATTGTGCACATGTGATTTTATGTCTTATTTTCATTAGACTTTTCTAAATCCTGAAAATGTCTCATTTTCCCATCCCTTCCTCCAAGGATCCTAAACTGAGAACTATTCAGATCTAATCACCTTCTTTCAAAGATGACTAAGACCAGAAAGGTTATGATTATTCCAAAAACACAGCTTAAGCGAGTCATAAGCAAGACAGGAAATTAGGTACTAACCCAGGACTGGTGCCCTTTCTCCACTGTGCTAAAATGTGGGTTTGCATATGACAACCACCAGCTCAATCAGCCAAATCAATAAAAATTTCAATCACCACTGTTTGGCATTCACACATAAACCCTCCAAAGGAACAGGAAACTCCTAGGGCACTTAGGATAATACCAAATAGATATCACAATATACAGAAAGACTTCTGCAATGTTCTCCTTCTCAAAGTATTAATGGCAATCAAAGAGGAATGTTTGCTATTTGTAATATTTAACTCAAAACATAACCTTACACTACAATGCCATAACTTTTCCCTAAACATATCATGTAATAACTTTAGGTTTGGTTCTTAACTGTTCTTCTATCCATTAGAAAAAATATATATATTAAGTCTAAAACTATAGCTTCCTATCTCAAATTTTCTCTTCTTTTTTTTTTTCTATATTTTTTAAAGTAGCCCATGAAAATTTACAGGAAAAGTACTTTCACTTATTTTTAACTTGTCAATTTCAGAGCCAGTCTTCATTGCTATGTAAATTATGGTGGTCTTTACTGATGGATATTTCATCACAACTATGTTACAACTTATTTTCAGTAGAGCAATAACTAAACATTAGGGATAGTATGAGCTCACTCTTAAAACTCGGAGATGATTGTTTAACTCACATAGCTGAGTCCAGTTGGAATTGGAACATTGAGTACACTACAATAAAGTGAAAAAAATAAACACCTGCTCAATATTCAACATACTTTATTGCACTAGTAATAAATTTATAAATCACTTTAAAATGTTAAAAAGTAAAATACAAGTGCCTGTGGCTCAACGGAGTAGGGCGCCGGCCCCATATACTGGAGGTGGTGGGTTCAAACCCAGCCCCAGCCAAAAATTGCAAAAAAATAAATGTAAGCAAATAATATAACAATTAATTAGGTGGTGGAAAGACCCATCATCTTTACTTAATGTTATTGGTGACAGGTTCATCTGAGTGATTTATACTACTTTTATTCAATTAATGACAACATTGGTAACTTGGCTTATACTATAATATGCATAGAAATTCAATAAACCTCACAGGCTATGTGGAGCCAATATTCCATTACAGTTACCTAGGAACTGGCTTAATTACAATGATTGATTTGAACTATGGGTAGACTATATCCCTTATCTGAAATGTTTGGGACCAGAAGTGTTTGGTATTTCGAATGTTTTAAATTTTGGAATATTTACATATACATAATGACATATCTTCAGGATGAGACCCAAATCTAACCATGAAATTCATTTACATTTCATATATACCTTATACATATAGCATGAAGGCAATTTTATCAATATTTTTAATAACCTTGTGCATGAAACAAAGTTTTAATGGCATTTTGTCTGTGACCAGTTGCACCAGGTCAAGTATGAAATTTTCTACTTGTAGTCCCACGTCAGCACTCAAAAAGGTTCAGATTTCAGAATGTTTTGGATATCACAGTTTCAGATTAGGGATGCTAAAGCTATATTTAGTAAACTAAGTTGTTTTCAAAGTAATTTTCTTAAACACTGTGCTATTTTATTTCCTGTCACCCGTGATAAAAGCTAGCTTCCATACAAGTACTTTGCAAATCACATTAATAGTTAAAGGCTTATGAAAATTATTTTAATTCTATGTGATCTAATATTTTGAATAATCCATTAGGATTTGTCTTTAGATCTTTAAAAGAACTACAATGAGTTCACAAATGGTAAAGATTAAACTTATAGGACACTCACAAAAAGAGTAAATGGAATAGTTTATCACCCCATACACATGTGTGATACATAGGAGATTGCCCTACCATGCCAAATGTTGAGATTTAAACACTGATTCCTCATTCCCTTAGAAATAAAGGGAGAAAGGAGAGAGAGAGAGAGAGAGACCCATACACATGGCTACATGGTCTCCGTCTAAAGTTTTCAGGATATTTTCCCGTACTACCATGCAATTGCTAACTCAACAACTTCAGTCTCTCCTTCCAGAGGCAGAAGGGAAAAAAAAGAAATACTAAGTCCCCGACACTTTTATAGCTAACTCTGGAACACTATTATTGTTCTATTAGATAATTCAAGGACATTATCCTCATCTTCCGCTCCATGTTTAAAAAAACTCATAGGGATTATTGTCAAAACCATTTATGACTTCCTTTTCGATGATAAGGGAATAAAAGCTTCAATCTTGTAAATATCTTTATCAGGACTGTCTCCATAAAATTATTCTCCTTCCTCTTCTACTCTCAGGCTTTCCTCTTCAATGAAACTAAACTTTTATAAACCTAACAAAGAAGATTTTATTTGGACTGACTTCTTTCCTTTCTTTCCCCCTCTCTTCATTCCTGCCCTCCTTTCCCTTCCTCTCCTCCTCCTTCCTTTCCTTCCCCTGTTCATTCAATGCGTGTGAGCTAAGCATTTACTAAGGCCAAACACTGTTCTCGATGCTGGAGCGTCAGGGGCAAATAAGAAAAGTAAAGTCCCAGGCCCATCAGGGGTTTGGGGTGGGAGCAGGTGCAGGGGAAAGGAAGAGAGTTGAGTGATCCACAGCGTGTTCAAGAGAAAAGACACGATATAAACAAGCTCTACTAAAGAGAGGCAAAGCCCTCTGATCTCTGCACAGTGGGTCTGGTCCCTTATTGTACTCATTCATATTCTAAAGTAAATCCAGTCACTTAGACAAACAACAGCTACAACAACAGAAAACCCAAAGCCAGGGCAGCAGATATTGAAATCCTCATCACCACAAACCACTCACACTTTTTAACTCCTCGGAGCCTGACAGCTCCTGTGGGATACAGGCAAGGTTAGCATTATCATCTCCATTTTAAAAATGAGGAAATTGGGCAGAGATGGCTCCAGCCATCTCTTCAGCAAAGCAAAGTGATTGTTCAGAGTGACAAAGCTGAATAGCAGAACTAAGGTCTCGAGCACAGACTTCTGATCCCAAATGCAGAGCTTTCTCCACACACTGGCATTTCTCCGTAGACAGAGTACGTGTGTGCTCAAGGAATGTATAATCTGGCAACCAACTCGGAATCCTTGCTACTCGGAGTCACTGCTCTGTGATATCTACACCATGGGATACTGGATGGCAAGTAGTAGTGAGAGAAGATTTCCTTGAACTTGCATGGGGAGCACTGTATTCGCTCAGAGCACGCAGCCTCTAGGCAGGTGTTGGCAGAGAGTGTGAGAAGTCTTGGAGTGGGCAGGAGTGTAGAGAAAACAAGTATCAGTGATGAATTGAACCCCACACAGCTGTCTAAGACAAGTTGCCACATAAAACAACATCCCACCTCTACCCACGGAAGTGTTAAAGGTCTTCTTCTTTTTTTATTTTTAATTAAATCATAATTGGGTACATTGGTGCAATCATGGGGCACAATGTGCTGACTTCATACACAATCTGAAATATTTTCATTGAACTATTTAACATAACCTTCATGGCCTTTTAATCACTATATACATTTATATTCTGCATTTAGTAAGTTTCACTTGTACCCTTCTCAGATGCACCGCAGGTCTTCTTTCATTAATCGGAGACAATGGTTCTTGATACACTACTTACATCTACTCCTCCAAGATGAGGAGACGCTACTCGTGCAGCCAAAACAACTCAGTTTTATACTGTGGCTGAGTGGAAAGAAATGCCACTCACTTAAACAGACCAGTGCTCCCCAACTAACTGCTAGCTAAGCCAACATCTCCCTCCCCAAACCAGGGATATTCTGTAGGACTTAGAAACTCAAGAAAAGACTTTCCCCAGAGACTCTGGTGGTCAGATTTCAATGGCACCCAATGCGGTGTATTTGGAAGGATTATTCTCACATATGTCGAGAAATTTATTTGGAAGCAGTTAAAATATCCTCACTCTTCAAGGTAAAAAATATTTTTATGTCTCAACATGTCACATTCACTTCCATCTCTGTAATCTCACAGGCTTCCTTGTTACTAAAATGCTTCCTGGTCCATCTGATCTAAACTCTGCATGGTACAGACCAGGTATTCGCCCACACTTTTCTCAGAGCACCCAGCACAATACAGGACCCACTGTGGATCTATATATTGTTTGACTTATGCCTTTAAGATACGACCTCAAATGCTCTTTAACCATTCACTTCGCACACAGCAGATAATCTACACTTTTGTCAAGACTGACCTAAGGTAGATGCAAATTTTTTATGGGATCAAGTCACTGGCTTTGGAATTTAAATCTCTCAAGTCTAAAAGATCCAGAGACACAGCCCCAAGCAACTCAAATATGCTCACTATTTTATTTGATTTGAAAGATAAACAATAAAAAATGGTAGGCCATAAAACAAACATAAAACTTCCCATTGTTTTGGGATGCCCTGCTAATATGTTAGTTTACTGTTTATTGTTAATGGGATTTGGCAAGAATTCTTTAGGTCTGAAAGTGCCTTAAGGAATGAATACTCAGAGTGTCAGGCCTCCCGAACCATGCATCCCATGAGCATATCTCATTGAGTATTTTTCAAATTTTAAGCTGCTCTAACTTACACTCAGAGCATAAACTCAGACCAACCGTAGGCATTTTTTTATGTATGGGGTACAAAAGGAAAAGATCTCACTATAGGGGGAGAGATCAGAGAATCAGAAGAGCAGAGATGGTTCCAGCCAGCCCCAGATGAGAGGGGCAGTTGTCGTCATTTTAATGCAGTTTCCAGCGACTAAACATCCCCTTCTGCATTATTTTGATGTTTGCCTGCCTCACATGCTGGGCCTCTTTGGCAAAAGAGAGCCAGTATCTGTATCTGAAAATGACTGTTAATCACATTAAAAAAAAAACATATTTTAGCAAAGGACGAAAACAGTCAGAAATGCAATTGGAATTTAAAAAAGGGAGAGAGAGAAAGAAAAGTGGCCATCCCTACAGCCAAAACAACTCAGTGTGGGAGCAGTGTCGTGTGGACGCATCTCTGAAGACCAACTGATTGGTAAAATCATCAGAAAGGAGGCGGCCGGCTCTGATTAGCATTGTGATTTGGGGGTGTATTTATCCTTCGAGAGAAAATCTGTTCAGATGAATCCTCCCACATACACGCCACCCGCCAGGCCGCGTGCTAACAGTGATCTTTCTAAAGAACAGCACCATCAAAGGTGACACTTTCATTCAAAGGTACCGAGGGAAAGACAGAGGTACAACTTCACACCAAATTTTCCCCTCTGAAAAGAAGACAGTGAACGAGTCTCTGAAGAGGCTAAGAGATTTTGAAGAAAATAGCTAAAGACCAGGAAAACAATGACCTTGAATGGAAAATCAGGGGAAATACGATTAGGAGAGGTGTATGGAGACTAGGAAGCTGAGGCAGGAAATTAAGAAGATGGCATCTGAATCTGTTCTCTCAAACATCAACCCCTTACTGTCTTCCTTATCCCTTGAGACACATTACATCTGAAAATGCCTTTGATCTTTGGTAGACAAGTTCCAGCACCAATAGGCTAAAATATTCATAGGTAACGTCCTGCAAATGCCAACAAGCCACATTAAATAATTAGGTATCTGAGGAGTCCAAGGTTACCCACCAGACACCGGCAACTCACAGTACCATATGACCTGCTCACTATGCAAATATCTACAGACGTGCAAAGTCTTATTATTATAAATAACTCATTTCCCAGCTGCACACACACTCCACAGAGAAAATGACACGCTGCCTGACGATCCCTGAAAGAAGCCAAGTGAAAGTGACGTATAAAATCAGGCCTCTAAAACTGCTCCTCCTGACTTTAGGTTTCATATGGAAAATAAGAAAGGAAGTCCCAGGGAAATGAGTTCCCTGGCATTCGGTAAACAGGCTCATAAGCGGCAACCGTCATGCCGGCAACCAAGGCTGGCCCTCCTCGGAGCCAATCTGGGTGGGGACTTGGTGACAATGGCTCTGGAGGGGACACAGGGTGTGAGTGGCTGGACTGTTGTGTATTTTATCCCAGTTCCTCTACACATTAGCTAATTCATTGACTGCCTACATGCAAAGAATTTGCTAGATACTCTCCTAAGGGGATTAAAAAATAAATCCTTACTCCCCATTTCAATTACATTTAGAGCGTCCTTGCTTTGGGATTGGTTTGGGTCCTGGAAAAGCTATAATTTCCACAGGTGCACACCTTCCCCCCCACTGTGGGCACCTCCTATGTAGTTACTAATCTGAATTTTCCAGAGATTTCTCAGGGATCCCGGACTTCCCCAGATTTAGACTGCAATGGTAGTTTTCTTCCCATCCCCCACATTCCCCACTGCCTCCCCCAACTCAGGCTTGATCAGGAGTCTCTGAGCACTCATTGAGACCAGGCCTATCTGTGGCCCTGATTTTTGTCTTTAGCTTCCTTCCAGCTTCTCCATATCCCGTCTTTTACCCCCCTCTTCAGTTATTTCCTGACTCCTAGACGCGCCCACCATCATTGGAACCAGGGACATCTCCAGATTTTGAAGTGTTTAAAATTCATGCAGTTAGAGGATTCTCTGGCAGAAAAAGAATACAAAAATATAAATGTAAAGTTATAAACAAAACTCTGGCTGGGACCCAGGCAAAGGAGGTGACCTGGTGTGGGAATTTCGTCAGCTTCTCAGTAAATGTGCCTCTGACCACCAGACCATCATTCTAGTGGAATGCCATTTAAACTTTTTGTCCAATCCTCTGAGAAGTCCATCCGTTTCCACAGTACTTAAGACTTTTTCTTGGAGAATTTGAGAATTTAATAAAAGTTGAAAGTGTTTATGCCCACGAGAGGCATGCAATCAATAGCTGCTGATGTAAATAATAAAAGTGATGATAAGATGGGATCATAGGGACCCAAAACCTCCAATGCATAAAATTTGAGGAAAAAGAAGCTCACGAACCCAATTTATTCTCTTGGAAACCGCTTCTGATGTACACCTAGCTTGACAGCATTTAAAATAGCTCTTAAACCGGTAACTTTAGAAAACCTTTTATTTTGAGTTACTGATAGCAAGAAAATGACACTGACAGTGGCAATTGAGAAAAGGCAAACTCAGAGGCTAAGTTAAGGTTAAGGGCACCGAAGAGCGTGGGGACATTTCCCCCCAACACTCACTTTCTTTCCACAGGCTCCTCACACTGCCTTCCTCACTGTCCTCAGTAACCAGACTCTGCCAGGGAGTTCTCGGTCCAATTTCACACACAGACCGGTGAGCGATGGTCCCTGCTCCCTTTCCTCTGACTCCTTTGAATGGCCCTGAATTATACCCTTAGGATCGCTATTACGTAGCTTGCTATAGCAAAGAATCACAAACTGGGTGGCTTAACCAACAGAAATTGATTATCTCAGTCTGGGAGCTTAGAATTTCAAAATCAAAGTGTTGACAGGGCTGGTTCCTTCTGAGGTGAGGAAGGATCTATTCCAGGCCTCTCTTCTTACTATAGATGGCCGCCTTCTCCCAAGTCTCCTCACATTCACATCCCTGTATGAATGTCCTCTCAGGGTCCAAACTTCTCCTTTGATAAGCGCAACAGCACATGGATTGGAGTTCACCCTCATGACCTCATTTGAAACTCTGTGAAGACCCTGTTGCCAAATAGGGTCACAGTCTGAGGTACTAGAGGTTAGCAGTCCAAAATAGCTTTTTCTTTTCTTTCTTCTTCTTCTTTTTTTTTTTTTTTTTTTTTTTGTTGTTGTTTTTTTGTTTTTGGAGTACACAGTCGAACACATAAAAACATATCACCGGCTCTCTTTATCAAACACAGAGAAAAAATATATGCAGCTAAGGTCACTGAGCAAACAGACATAACCTACAATGCTAAAAAAAAAAGTATCTAAAGAATGCATTTCACCAATAGCAAACAAAAAAGTATTAATGACTGGCATGATTTGGGGAAGCACCTGTGGCTCAGTGAGTAGGGTGCTGGCCCCTTAGACCGAGGGTGGTGGGTTCGAACGCAGTCCTGGCCAAACTGCAACAACAACAAAAATATCGCCAGGCTTTGTGGTGGGCACCTGTAGTCCCAGTTACTTGGGAGGCTGAGGCAAGAGAATCGCCTCAGCCCAAGAGCTGGAGGTTGCTGTGAGCTGTGATGCTATGGTATGCTACCCAGGGTGACAAAGTGAGACTCTGTCTCTAAAAAAAAAAAAAAAAAAAAAAAACACTGACATGATTTTGAGTGACAATTATACTAAAGTTGGCAAAAGAATAATATGAAATTGTATAGCACCTCATTTGTTTCCACATTCATAGACATTTTAACAAGTAAACTCAACATGTCCCAACTTTCTGAAGGACAAGTGTGGCCCATCTCTGATAAACTATAGTTTCTTATCCTGCCCCTCTGCTAGGATGCAAAGAAGAGAGAGGGGAAGTCAGATCAATCACTCTGGAAATGAAGTATTAGGCTTTAGAAGTATTCTGTCTCTGGACAAAAGAGGTGTGAAGTGTTCAGAGCTAAATTCCTGGATCATACACAGTAGAAACATCAGGACCTAAAATGGCATGAGAGTTCATTTTAACTGCTAGGTGGGCCAGTCAATATTAGTTGAATGCTTACACTACCCATAAAAGAGTGCCCAAGTACACTGCTCCACCTGACTGGTAATTAGCATCTTATCTCACCTCCTACCATCAAAATGAGAGGTCGGATCATTAGCGTGTCGGGGGGACTGGAGAGGCTGAATATGTTATGATCATCATGAAAACGAAAGGCATCTATCAAATCAAGAGGAAATAGATGCCCCCAGTTACCCTTGGTGTTCTTCTGTGTGAATAATGCTTGATCAAGGTAATGCCAGGAGAGGGCTGAGGGGTGCCTATCTTTCCTTTTCCTTTACTTTTTGCATCTGCTTAGAGAATCCATCGGCCTTTGGTTTTTATCTCCCTCTCCTCCTTCCAAAACAACTTACTTTTGTGATTGTTGTGGGTGTTTGGGTTCTTATTTTAATTTATTTTAAAGTTTGATTTAAATTTGGAACCTGCAGAAGACTTTTGACATTTATTTCTGGGGGTGTTTTCTGAAGCTGGATGAAGTGGGTGTTGATTGACAGGCAGGTTGCTATGGGAACAGCTGTCACTGCAGAGACTAAGGCTTTATTTCATACTCTTCTTTTGTCAGGCAAAGGTTTGTGGGGTACTTTAAAAATAGTATAAGTGCCCCAGAATTAATAGGAAAGCGTTCAGTGGCTCTTTCCTAACATACCTATCAAAACCTGCAATGGTTTCCAATTGGTGCTGCTCTCTTCTGCATATGGATTCATAACTTTCTTCTTTAAAACAAGTGCTTTCCAACATTGTTTTCTCTCGCTGGTGGTTTGTTCTTCACATTTCCTCTATGATACTGGCCCGCTATGAAATCAGACAGATAAGGAAATTGAAGTAATAAAAAACACTGAACAGTCTTCCTAAAGAAATTACCAACTAGTACAATCATGAACTTGGGCAGCCTGTCAGCTCCATTGCCAGGCTATATTTACTGGGCTACTTCTTCATCCTAGGATTTTAAAGAGGAAATTCAGGAGATAAGAAAACAAGACAGGATCATATGAGTTACTTTGGACTGAAGTTGGGTTCGATTATTCTTATTTCTATTTCTTTATTTATTCTCCATCTTTAGTAGCCTCTTAGAGAGTTGAGTATCAGATTAAATCAGATGTAGGACTTCCATACCAAATTCTTATCAGTTCCAGATCTCCTGTTTCTCAGGATGCTCATTCCCCAGATATTCATTACAGCCCAAAAAGCAATTGAATTCTGAATACTTTAAAAAAAAAAGCAGAAACCCCATGGAATAATCTACTCTGCAAATAAAGAAAAGCGACCCTCCTCTAAACTCAGTTTCCTACGAACTGGCATCCAATCATCTATTTTCTCTGCACTACTCTAAACACCAACTCAGTGCAAGACCCAGTGTAGGTCAGCTCCAGGATTTCTGAAAATAGCACAGGGGCTGAGTGTTTGCATTATTTTGTATTTTTCTAGCTGCAGTCAATTTCTACCATCTTCTTATTGGTCTTTTTTAGCTCCCTTTTATAAGAATGTCAAATTTTGCATTTGTTAAGGGCCATCATCCAGACCCCTGCTGGAAAAGCAAAATTTACCCTTAGTAATGCTGCAGATTTACACTACCTAAATAAGAATTAAATTCATAGCTTAGAAAAAGTAAGATACATAAAACATCAATTTATTCTCCTGGAACTTGGCTCAAACTCATTTAATTCCTTTTATCATTCCATTGGAGGAGATTTCATAGAAGGATTTTTTTCCTCTATGCAGAAGCTCTAAGTGTTTACTCTACGTTGGTGAATGAAAAGTTGCTTAATAAACTAAAATTGTTTACTATATTGTATTTATTCACCAACTGAAAATATCTACATAAGATCTAAGAGATCAGTCGGGATTTTAATTGTGTGTGACAAAGCATGATTTGACATTTTGGAGTCCTCAGATTTTGGGGGGGGAGCTAAATTTAGAGATTAAAAAATATACCTAGAAGATTCAGGTTGATTTTACCTTCTCTTTCCTATGGCTGAAAACGGCTGATCTGGGAGTGGACTGGAAGGTAGACCTATTTTTCAGATTTTACTTGAAAAGTCTGAGTTAAGCCCAGTGAGGTACAAAACGTAGAACAGTGGAAAAGGTTAGGAAAAGAAGGAAGTGTTAGTATGAGAATAAAATTCAATCTAAGAAAATGCTAAACAATGCAAAGAATATACTATTGTAATATAGACTGATGTGCTACATGACTTGGTCATCACAAATATAGCATCATTCGTGTATTTTATAAAGATGGGTACCATTTTTAACATAGTATAATGGGGTCGCTGGCCGCATATGCCGGAGGTGGTGGATTCAAAACCAGCCCCAGCGTTAAAAAAAAAAAAGAAGAAGAAGAAGAAGAAGAAAGAAAGAAAGTATAATGGAACAATTACACCTTTGAGTCAGATGGACTAGAATTTGGCTTCTCAAGTCATTTGATATGTGACCTCAGGCAAGTAACAATTTAACTGAGACATCTCCTCATTTTTACAATACTGCTATGCCTACCTTACAATCTCTGAAATCATTTCTAAAACTGTAAATCACCCTTCAAATCTAAGTAATTATCGTTGTTTTCACCCTTCCTCCCCTTCTCCCATTTTTTCTCCATCCTCCACCTTCTACCCCCAATTATTATCATCATCCTCATCATCACTGTCATCACCGAAGAAATATCTAGGCTGAACATTTGTTCCTCCAGTCATTTACTTATAAATGATTTACCTACAAATTCAGGAAAAGAAACTCTATTTAACTCTGCAGATCGTGTCATTAAAGCTAGATACTCTCTTAAATTTTCATATAAATGGATCCAATTTGGCCAATATCACTAACTTGATAACCTGGGCAAAGTATAATTGTCAACTTGGATACCCGATGTCTATATATCTAGGCATTTGTCCCATATAGTTTATCCTCATAAGATACAGAAAAAACTCAAAGTCCAATAAATGAACTCTTTTACTAAGAGACAACCAAAAAGCCTGTTGTCACTTTTTAATAGACTGCAAATCAATAAGTGATGTAGGGTTTTACTTTTTGGTAACATTAAGATGTTGACTTCAGCAATAAGCATGCTATAGATCACAAGTTGGGACAGAATGCCCTGCTCTGATATACAAGTAAAAAGCTTCTTATTTTAGAACTGTAGACATCAGTTACCTTACCCAGTGAGCACCTCTGCATTGAACTACCTCTCACAGTAGAGTATACTGCATGGCTGTCCCACGTCTTTTCACGACAGGGAGGGGGAAATGCAAAACAGTATAGTGGAAATTACCAATACGCTAATGTAGAAGAAGGTAATGTAATAAAAAAAAAAAAAAAAAAACCTCTTCTCAGCCTCACTCACACTGAGCATAAATGAAAATGTTATTATTCATGCTGCTGTCAGACGGGATCACATCTGAGTCACATCAGACACAACTGAATCTATCTTGATTTTCTTATTTATAAGATCCCTGGAGAAAACAAGAGTCTACAGAACTCAAAAAAAGGGGATACCCATTTCACTATTTGCGATGTTCACTCTCAGGACATTTTTTCTTATTTTGTTTAACGTCACAGAAAGAGGAGAAATCAGAGCTTCATTTCCAGGTTGACCCCTTCCCAAATGTGTTATTTTAGGCAAGTCCCCCTCAGGTTTATTTTGTGTGTTTATCTTGAGGATAATGTATGTACACCATTGGGTTTCTGAGAAATAATCAAGTAAAACAAAAAATTCTCTAAAAATCATGAAAACTGGTTTGGCACAGTGGCTCACATTTGTAATTCCTGCACTCTGGGAGGCTGAGGCCAGTGGATTGCTTGAGCTCAGGAGTTGGAGACCAGCCTCCAAGTAAGTCTCACTCTTACTCACTCTGCCTTTAAAAACACAGCAGGCATTGTGGCTAGTGCCTGTAGTCCCAGCTACTTGGGAGGCTGAGGCAAGAGAATCACTTGAGCCCAAGAGTTTGAGGTTGCTATGAGCTGAGACACCACAGCACTCTACCAAGGGCACAAAGTGAGACTCTATCTCAATAAAAAAAACACACAGAGAGAGAGAAGAGAGAAAGAAAGATTCAAAATTCTTGTTTGAAAAAAGTGGCTTCATGATAAAATTGAGTTGTTGAACATTTAACAAAATATCTTTACTCTAGGATTAAAAAAAAATCCTGACAATTGAATTATGCTACATAAATGTTAGCTAGTAAAGAGTTCATAGTGGTGGTGGCGGCACACCATCAATTACTCACCCATCAGCAAGCCCATATTCCTACAGCAAAAGACGCCAATATTGACAGTAGAATAAACAAAAGAATACAAATAGCCTGCTATCAGTCAAGGTCAGATTTTGCTGCCAAATAAGTTTTGTGGCCAAATTTAGAAAATAAATTTAAAAGTGAAAACTAACACCAACTTTTTTGTAGATTGCAGGATTATGGATAACAGATTTTGTTTTTTGTTTTTTTAATTTCAGAATATGCTGAGGGTACAAATGTTTTGGCCACATAAGTTGCTTTTGTACAGTCTGAGTCAAAGTAATAAGTGTGGCCCTTGCTGAGATAGTGTACGGTGTACCCGGTGGATGTGAGCTCAGCTCTCCCCGCAGGCCCCCTCCCACCTGTCTGTTTCCCTTTGAGTTTTAACTACCTAATATTCACATGGGTATTGACCAGCTAGTTCCAATTTAATAGTCGGTGCATGTGGTGTTGACTTCTCCATTCTTGTGAATCTTCTCTTAGAAGAATGGTCTCCAGTTCTCTTCAGGTTGTTACAAAAGGTATTAGTTCACCATATTTTTCACAGCTGAGCAGTACTCCGTGGTATACATATAGCACATTTTATTAACTCATGTATTAAGGGAAGGCTACAACATTCTACGTCTTTGCAATTGAGAACTGTGCTACAATAAACAAGTTGGGATTTAGATGGGAGATAGATGGTGCATTTGAATCAATAAACTGACATACATGAGTTACACTTCGCTATGGAAACAATGGTTATTAAATTTTCCCCTAGCCTTTCAGCACCTCAATTAAATTATTTTCATGTCACTTTCCTTCCTGATCTGATACCTCACATCTTTCATCATTCCATGGCTCTTTGTTTAAAACTCTCTAAAATCTCAAAATTGTTGGGCCAAGTACTGTAGCATAACAGGGAGACAAATGTGCCTAGGCGTGACGTGAAGTAGGCCTCGATCCTGACAGCCTCCGAGCCTAGAGTTCCTGTTTCCATTCTAAGCATCTTCCACGAGGAGTGAGCTATCTTTTTAAAATGAAAAATTAGATGTGTCACATTTCTGCTAAAATCATCAATGCTCTTCCATAATTTTACCCAACAATGATCTAACTTATGTAATTTACGAAGCCTTTTTGGAGCTGGTTCCTGCCTCTCTTTCCAGCCTCATTTCCCTACTCAGCTCCATCCGTCCCAATCTAAAAAGTCAATATTCTGAGTCCAGCGAAATGATGTGCTGTTCTTGAATATACAATTTCTTACCTCTGCATTTTATTCATCCTGTCCCTTTTACTGTGACTGTCCCTCCCCAATTAAGTCTCCCAGGTGAGTGTTACTTATCCTTTGTACACCTTCTCAGAAAAAATTTCACCTCTGAAGTCCACCCTGACCTCTTTACATTTCTTCTGAATACTCACACTATCTTAAGCCTGTTTCCATCACCCCTGATCAATTACTGGCTATAATTACACGTCTACTCATCTTCCCTGACTCTTCAATAGGCGTCCTTGGTAGAGCAGATCAGCACAGGCACTTCACAAAGTGTGTGCTTAGTAAGCACCTGTTTCATGAATGGAAATGCTTCCTATACCTTTTTATCACAACTATACATGTTAAAGGTATATAAAAATCCACCACTCCCTAACTTTAAAGTTGAAGAAACATTCAGATGTCCTCTAAGATAAATTTTAGGATTATTCTCCAACTACGGCTCTCATGAAGAAACCGTACATAGTCTGGTGCTCAAGGAAACCAAATTCTCTAGTTTTTCACCTCAGTCCATTAACAAAACTAGATATATGAAGCATTTGAGTAGGTGTCATCAGCGCTTGACAAAGATTAGAATTTAGCCAATGAATTGGAAAGCTTTCAGAGAGAGTGACATGCAGAGCAAGGACTTAGGTCCATAGATTTTTCCATACAGGCCTGACTTTCCCACCACAACCAAAAGGAGCTATTTTATGTGCGGGTAACATGTGTTCTACATGCCAATGCCTGAAAACCCTGACATCTACCATACAAGCATGTCCATGGCAAGGACGAAGCTGTTCTAAGCAGAACAATGCTTAGTGTGTTCAAGGATGCCCAACGTAGGACAGCCTCCCAGCACGAAAACAAATGTCTGAAGCACTCAGATACTATTCAGAGAAACTACTAACTATCACATTCCAAGGGAATTTGGGATAAATAATTAAAGAAGATACTTAATATATTAAGAATCATTGACAGAACTGGAGAATATTCCCTTAAACAAAATATCACAAAAAATGGAAAAATAAGTATCACATGTTCTCACTACCTATTTGAAACTAGTGCATTAACAACTACATTCGCACATCAGAAAAAAACTAAATTAAATTCAAATGAGGGGAGGGAGGGAAAGAGTTGGGTAAGTTTGTTGCACGGGTCTATGGCACACTCCCAGGTAAAGGACACAACCAGAACATGGACTTGACCCTGACAAAAGCAATTTATGTAACCTAATCATATGTACCCTCATATTAACCTGAAATTTAAAAAAAGTAAAAGAAATTAGACAACATAAATTTAGAAGTTAAAAAAGAATCACTGAGCCTATCATATTGTTCCTTTTCTTATCATTTTTTTTTTCTAGAAATGGGCTTTCTTTTGCATTAGGAAGAGCAGAACGTGCTCCAAGTGGTAATGCCTATGTCTTGGTCATCCTCTGTGCCTTGCAGGATATCTGTCCCATAGAAAAAAAATAACAGTTATCAAACAAAACCAGAAATTTTCACTTAGAGAACATACTTTTTAAGGTCTCTTTCTATATCTCAGCTCTAATTAGAAAGTGTCCTTAATTTACTGATTTTAGTGACAGTTAGGGGTATGGAAAGGTCACATGTCTTTGACCCCCCCATGAATTATTCATGATTAGGAACCCAGATAAAATGACCAGAACTCTAGTATCCCTAATACCCCTCTCCATAGACCTTCAGCCATAGGCTCAGTCAAAGCCACAGAGGAATCTTCCCTTCCTCCTCTTCCCTAAATCTCAAAGGTCCTGGTCAGCCCTCATAGTGTTTTGCTCAAGTCAACAAAGAAGCATGAAAAATATCCCTGAGAAAAATAGCATTTAAGTGGCCCACACTGAAATTTAGGGGATCTTTTCTTTATTTTGGAACTGGGTGCTAGCCACTAGACAGAACTGGCATTACAGTGCCATATTTTCAAAAAACAAAAATGTAGGAAAACTCTAGGAAATTCTAACTATTTTGTAAAACTTCTAGGTGGAATTTGTAAACTATTCACTTCTTCATTAGACACAATCTACCTTCTACCTTGGCCTCGAATGCTACTGATAAACCATAGAGATTATCCACTGCAACATTTCATTTTATTTATTTATTTATTTATTTTTATTTTTTGCAGTTTTTGGCCTGGGCTGGGTTCAAACCCGCCACCTCTGGTATATGGGACCAGGACCCTACTCCTTTGAGCCATCGGCGCCGCCCCCACTGCAACATTTTACAGTGAGGAAACTGAGTCTTGAACAGTAATTTATGCAAGTTCACACACTCTAATAACCACTGATATTCCTCTCCTTCTTAATAGAGCTGTGTCAGTGATAACAGCCCTACTTGAAATTGAAAAATGACCAATATCTTCTCCCTCCACATAAGATCAAAGATGTAAGCAAAATTACAGATTTTAGTGGGCTCAGGAATGCTTGTTTGGGGGGACAAGGACAAGGAAAGCAAGAAGGGAAAGGGGACAGAGGCTCTCCTCTTGTTGAAGCCTTATAAGGTACAGCTGAAAAATCTACGGATAAGCATCTTAAATCACGGTAAATTACACACTGCATGCTGGTGACTCGGTCATGGAAAATTATGAAGCTACGTGATGTCTCATTTGTTGTGCTGAAAACAAATGTAAATAAATTACTGGGAGAATCTCATTTACATTTAGAAATTTATCCTGATGCATGACATGACTACTGATTTTTTTAAAGATATTTGAGAAGAAATGCTACTCATTAAACCCAGATCATGGGGATCATAGTAGGAGTTTAATTTGGTACAGGCTTTTCGAAGCAAGGAAAACCTACCCTTTCATAACAGGAGGAATAGAATCCCCTCCCCACCCTACACATGTGTGCGTGGGCGCACGCACACACACATACATACATAACTCACTCACACCGAGCAGAGGAAACATCATTCAGCCCCTGGTCGTTTCTCTGTTCTAATGACCCCATCTGCTGTTCCTCACGTTCAGAGAGAACGCTCTGGACCCACCGTTAGTGGGACTAGTTGGTTGCCCAGTACAGGGGACGGTTTGTGGTGAGCCATTCACACTCTCTCAACCCGGTCCACCCAAGACCTAAGGCAGCTGGCAGGGGTTAATGGGACAGAATGGATCAAACCCATGACCGATCTCATTAACACTCTGCTTTAACCAACTGAGCTGCAAAGCCATGGACTCTCATTGAATAGGAATTGGTCATCAAGTGGCACAGATGCCCTGCACCAAGATGCAGCTGACCTGAAAAGGCAGATATAAAATACGGGAGATTGCTGGGATTTGAGCAAAAACCTTGAAGGGCTTCAGGTCTAGGGTAGCTGTTAGGCTTGTTGCCATGCTTAATTTATCCCATCCACCTCTCCATGACTCCATTCAAATCACCCAGGGCAAAAGCAAGGACTTATGAAACAGGGACAGAGAGTCCCAGCACACTGAGTGTAATGAGAGCAAATCAGGCAGGCACTTAAAAGTTTTGGGAACTGTTATATACAGTCCAGACAGCTCCAGCTACAAAGGATTAGACTGTTGTTTCTGGCTGTTACTATACTACATTTAGAATTCTCTAGCATACTCTGTGCAATCCTGTTCCATCTACATCACATAGAATAACATATCCTAATGCTCTATCTTCTAAGTGAGGGCCTGGGACTCAATTTTTTTTTTTTTTTTTCTGTGCAGCTGTGACCATGAACTCACTTTCCAGCCATTACATTTCCTCCCATATTTTTTCTTTTCCCCATTCTAAATAGATATTTGCAAAAAGTTGTTCACTTTTGCTTTCCACCCCACAAGGGTGAAATACAACCATTTCCTAAATAGGGATATTATGGTGTGCTCAGCCTCATCTACAGTGGAATATTTACATAAGCCCGAAGAGGTCTAAGAGTTTATTGGTTAAGGGAAAAATAAGCAGGCCATGAAATAATTATTTTTCATTGTGCCCTGCCAAAGCCATTCAGCCAAAGGCTAAATTGAGCTGCTATTGTGATTATTTGAACTGTGGAGCCAAAAGTCTTTGCTGCAAAGCATCCCAGCTGTCCTAAATTTTGTTCTGATGGCTAGTTTTCATTCTGGCTCAAACTCTGCCAAAAAAAAATGGTCCCCGAAATAGGCGAGTGGAAGAGTTGTTTTATCCAGACCCACATCAATTACCGATTTAGGGCCATTCGGAGGACTTGATTATTAACAAATCACTTCCCGAAACTGTTATGACAAGATTCCCATATGCAAACGGCAGGCCTCTCATATGCACACAGTGAGGTGAGGAAATGAATGCTAACACTTCCCAAATTTACCGATGGTCAGTCATTTCTTTTAACACTGATTGTGCTTTATGTCAGCTGAGTTCTTCCCAATGGTCCTCATAGCCCTGGCACTTCAGTATGTGTGTCTAGTGACTGTAGGACTTCATGACCGAGTCAAATGGTCCTTCTAGGGCTTTAGGAAGCAATGCTAGCTCCGTTTGTTCACGGTGGCACCCCCACATCTGCAGCACTATCTCCCCAATGTAGGCACTCACCCTAGATGTCTGGAGAAAGTCAGGAAAGGAGGTAGGCAGGGCTGATAAACCACTGGACCTGAGAGTTAAACTGGCCGTGTCTTCTAAATAAATACTTTGCGTGTATCTGCTAGGATGGACACATTTCCGAAAACTCACCTAGTGTGGAGGTACGGAAAATTGCCAAATCAGTTATCTTTTATCAAGACATTATTTTTTTTCTACTTTGGCCAAGATCTATACACAATGGAGAAAAGAAGCAAATGTAGCATATTAATTTAATGCATGCACAATCAAAATGTACACGAGCCTCAACACAAACCAGTGTGCTTCTAAAAGAGCCCCTAAGACTTCCTGCAGTCACTCTCTCAACTAATATACTTAAGAATATTTCTTAAGAAGTATTTCTTAATATACTTAAGAAATGCAATCAGTTGCGATTGTACATAGATACTACATAAACCAAAGAGGCCAATCTGAATAGCAACAGAGGGGAAGCAGAAGCTCAGAATGGGAAGAAAGATCCCCAGAGCAACCCTAAGAAACCACTTCTGTTGTCTGCACCCACATGGCTTCCATAGGGAGCTTCCAGGAGCCTCCAGTTACCCCACCTTTGGTTGGACTAGTAAGATGTGCCCTGAAGCCAGTTCCACAGTGCAGGACAGAGCCTGGAGACACTGAAACACCAGTCAGCTTTTCACCAGCTCTGGAATGACCTGGAAGGCAGGCAAAAATCCTTATAAGTTAAATTATGTAACATCGAATGCTATTTAAAAAGTCATTTTCCATCCATATTCAAACAACTATGGAAATCCCCTTGAGATGCTTTCCTTGAACAATTGCAGAGGTATGGACTTCCTCGGAGAGTCTTCGTGGTAATATGACTTATTCCTTGCCACTCCCCTCCCTACTCCCCAGCTTCCTAGGAACGGGAAAGGGGATTATTTACCTACCTAACAATTCAGAACCTGGTGAAGACCATCTCTGTCCAACATCAACTGTCCCTGACTGCTCAGCAGAACTAATTAGTAGTTCCAGATCGGTCTGGGAAAAGAAGCCAGGTAGGGTGAAGCATGAGTAGATGAACCACCTTCTAAACAGGGAAGGTAGCTAACGGATAAAACCCTGACATACCAAGAAATGAAAGACATCATAAAACTGGAAAGGTGCATTCGGAAGACAATGTTTTTGTGATTAACAATGGAACTGTAACCATACAGGGTTTCCAAAGAAATTTTAGAGAGATATATAACTTCAGGCTTGGACAGATGGGAGGTCTTTGTGATGGCTGCTTCTTATGACACCACCGGGGTTGACAGCCAAGAAGGACCTTCCGCATCACCTACTCCAATTCCCACGTAAAAGACACGAGGAAACTGAACCCTGGAGACACGAGCACCATTCAACACTCTCCATCAGATGTGATTATGTTTTTTTCTGATATCTTAATCTTTTTCTCTCTGCTCCATCTTTCCTTTTTTCTCTCCATTTCTTCTCACCCACTTTGATCTTTATTATCTTTTACTTTTCCCTGACTATGAATGAGGGCTTCCTTCCTCACAGCTGTAAGAATGGTAACGCCAAACATTTGTTCAGCACGTGTTATGCCAGGAACTATTCTAAGCGCTTTAACAGTCAGCACCTCGTTTCATCTTCACAACAACCCCATAAGGCATTAGGTAGGTTCTGTTATTCTTCCCACTTCATTATGGATGACCAGGTTGCAGCAGAGAGAGATTAGATGACTGGCTCACGATTACTCTGCCAACTAGCAGCAGAGATGTATTCGAAAACATCCTTCCCAGTTTACGTATGAGGAAACTGAGGATGAAGAGTGTGAGTAACACGTGCAAGCACACTCAGTAACACGCCAAGGACACTCAGCAGTCATTGGCCTGTGGAGCCCCTGCTTAGAAACTCTCCCTAACTTCCTCACTGCACTGCTCGGAACCCAGAGTCTTGAAGGCTTGAGGGGCCAAGGCAAACAGCTGAGCCCAACCAGACCTAGAGTCTAGAGCATTGTCAGGTTCAAAAAAACCATTTAAAAATCCAGGGACTACGGGAAAGGCATCCACAGAGTGCTTTGTTTTGTGAAAACAAGGCAAGAATTATTTAGCATATGTTCCTGGAGGATGATTTTGCCAGTTTCAGTCATTAAAAATAAAAGCTCAGTAGGGTGACGTCTATATCAAATAGTTGCAGCCAAAAATAAATCTCTCTTCCAAAAATCAAAACAAAACAAAACAAAACAAAAACAACCCAAATCCTAAATAAAGTCAGTCAAGGGCTTTCGGTTCTAACTTCTGGAGTAAATCAATATTTATTGCAGAAAAAGTAAATGCAAAAGTAAAAGTTTTGGTCAATGACAGTAGGGAAAGCAAAGAATGTCCATAGATCATTGAAAAATCTATTTGGGACCCTTTAAAATGACAGTGTTTTTCCTTTTACCTACCAAGGCAGTCATCTCTACAAGCTTGACCTCTTGTCCACGTCCACACCCTGAGATAGAAGGTCCAAATAAATGCAGTAGATGACTATGTTGCAGAAACCCAGGATGAGGACACAACCAAAGGCAAGTGTCCTGAAAATACCAGGTGAATGTTCATTATGCTCTTAAGTCATTTTTTTTTTTTTTTTTTTGAGACAGAGCCTCAAGCTGTCACCCTGGATAGAGTGCTGTGTCATCACAGCTCACAGCAACCTCCAATTCCTGGGCTCAAGCGAGTCTCTTGCCTCCGCCTCCCAAGTAGCTGGGACTACA
>CAUYON010198994.1:0-10614 GCA_963573935.1 Arctocebus calabarensis
ATCACTCATTTACCTATGACCCTTTAGAAAAGTTGTTTTGTTAAAATACTGTACCTATGCTTAATCTAAAGTTGCATCGACTGTTTTGGTGTATTTATAAATGGTGAACTCAGTTTTTGAAATTAAACTTTTTATTTGGAAAAAAAAAAAGTTGCATGAGAGTGGCAATCAAGATTTGTCTACTAGGAAAAAAAATTACAAAACAAAAAGCTGCATGAAATACTAAAAGTTTTGTTATATGCATATAGTAAAATTGACCACTTGAAAGGTGGTACCAATTTACTCTCACATCAGAAACATATGAGAATATACATTTTCTCCACTCATTGCCTGCAGTGGGTAGTATTTTTCCTGGAATCTCTATCAAGTTAATATTTTTCTAAGATTCTCTACTAAGTTAATCACATACACACAAAAAACTTCATTTTACTTTGTTTTTCTTTATTAAGTGAGTTATCTACCATGCATAGATTTTTCAATATTGTTCTGATTCAGTTTGTTAATTAATATGTGATTTAGGAGTTCTGCATCTATATTCTGAAAGTGGTTTCTCTGATATTCTATTTGTTCAGGTTTATTAAGTTTTTTTCCTAGTTTTATAATTTTTTTTTTTGAGACAGAGTCTTACTTTGTCACTACTTAGAAAAAAATTACAAACAAAAAGTTGCATGAAATACTAAAAGTTTTGTTATATGCATATAGTAAAACTGACCACTTGAAAGGTGGTAGAGTGGTGTGCCATCATGGCTCACAGCAACCTCAAACTCTTGGGCTTAAATGATCCTGTTGCCTCAGCCTCCCAAGTGGCTGGGACTACTGGCACTTGCCACAATGCCTGGCTATTTTTTCAGAGACAGTCTCACTCTTGCTCAGGCTGGTCTTAAACTCCTGAGCTCAAGCAATGCACCCACCTCAGCGTCCCAGAATGCTAGGATTCCAGGCATGAGTCCCCATGCCCAGCTAGTTTTATAAATTTTTAAATATAGAGGTTTGAAAATAGACAAACCTGGATGTGAGCCTAAGTCCCACAATTAGATATTTAACTTTGGGCAATTTAATCTTCCTAACACTGAAAACGAGTAACCCAAAGGAAAGTGAGCCAATGGATGAGAGATTTATTCTTTTTTTTTTAATATTTTATTTATTTATTTATTTATTTTTTGAGAGAGAGAGCCTCAAGCTGTCACCCTGGATAGAGTGCGGTGGCATCACAGCTCACAGCAACCTCCAATTCAAGCGAGTCTCCTGCCTCTGCCTCCCAAGTAGCTGGGACTACAGGTGCCCGCCACAGCGGCTGGCCATTTTTTGGTTGCAGCCTTTTTTTTTGTTTGGCGGGCCTGGGCTGGATTACCACCCACCAGCTCAGGTGTATGTGGCTGGTGCCTTAGCCCGTTGAGCCACAGGCACCGCAAGCCAAGAGATTTATTCTTTGAAGAAATGAGATCCTCCATGAAAGGATGACCTTGCTAGTGAAATAACCATAAATAAAGAGCCCTCTCACACCTGTAAGCTGTCTCTCTCTCTTTCTCTCCCTCCCTTGCTAACAGCACTCTGCAGGTGCTCACAACATCTGAAAAGAGCTGAGCAGAAAGAAGGGAAATGTAAATTTTTTTCTTTTACATTCAATAGACCTATTAACTAAAAACAGATTTTAGAATTTGCTTTTACAGCCTCAAGGAGTTCCTGAGCAGACAGTAGGAGTTGGAAGTACAACCTACAGACTTCAGTTCCTGCCCCAAACCGTCTCTCAAGGAAAGAATCGCTAACAAGATCATAGTCACCAGTGATAGGCTTGTCTCCAAAGGAAAGCCAGCTGCTTCTGTAATCAGCCTGCTGGCTACGAAGAGAAAAGAAGTAGATCCAGCAGTTCACAGTGCTTTGTTAATTCAGCTACAGCCATAGATCTACACCCCCTAACTAAAAAGCCTGAATATCTGGTTTTCTAGGCCAATGCTCTCTCCCTCTTTCACTTCTATGTTGGCCCCTCTTCTCATCTGGAAAAAGTAAAATAAACATTTCCTTCTTTCTATCCTAATCCTTGGAGAAATCCTCAAAACCTACATTCACTAGCTTATACCTAACACTCTAGATTTAGGGAGATCAGGTATTTAGAGGGAATGAGACAAGGTAAAGGACTGAAAAGATTATGTGAAACTATTCACACTGAATCATAGGGACCCCAATCTTTCCCCAACATACTCCCAATTTGTAAGCAACTCAACTACCAAAGCAGAAGACGGAGCAATTCTTTTATGCAGAAAGAAACCACTCCAGAGAAAAGGTCTCCTTTTTCTAACATTTAGGAATATGCCAACGGCAGAGACCATTTGCTTCCCAGTTTGCCTGTGTGAAACCCACACACCTATGGACCCTGCCCATATGCTCAAAGCTTCCACTCACTCAGTGCTTTAATACCTCACCCTTATATGAAAAGATAACCAGAGGCTACAAGACATTTGAAGAGAACCTCTAAAACAAGACAGAACAAAACAAAAACAAAAGAATTGTTTTACTTATAATTTTACTATAAATTTTTATTATATATTATCTATAACTATGTAAGCCACACACAAATCTGTCAAAACCTTTTATTGTAACATTCTTTGCTTGTAACTTTACTATAATTTATGTTATATTATGGCAAAAGAAAAAGAAAAGAGGAAATTCAAATAATTCAGAGAAACAAAAGAAAACACTCTCAGGCCAGGCATGGTAGCTCATGCCTGTAATCTTATCACTTTGGGAAGCCAAGGTGAGTGGATTGCTTGCACTCAGGAGTTTGAGCAAGAGCAAGATCCATCTCTAAAAAGGAAAACCAGGTGTAGTGGTGGGCACCTGTAGTCGTAGCTACTCAAGGGGCAAAAAGGATTGCTTGAGCCCAAGAGTTTGAGGTTTCCATGAGCTATGATGCCAGGTCACTCAACCCAGGGCATCAAAGTGAGACTCTGTCTCAAAATAAATAAAATAATGAGCATTGTTAGATAATTGCAAAACTTCATCTCCCTATCCCAATTAAAATAAATAAAGAAACAAATAAATAAATAACTTTTATATGATTAGAATTGAAGATCCTATATAATTTCATGTTTCTTTGAACATCAGAACCTTGATCATTTCAGATATTAAAACATCTAGTTTTAATCTATTATCAAATTTACATTTCCAATTCAATTCAAAGCTTATTCCCTTTCCTCTGGATTAGGCCTGACAGAGGTTCGGAACCATCAGAGGGGAAATGGAGGAAGTGGTCTGTGTCTTTAATAATCTTCATCATCGTTTTCCTCCTCCTTCTCCCCCATTTATTGTATTGCTTTGGCTCCTCCAGAATCAGTATAGGAGGAAGGGTAAGACGTGAAGAGGCAAAGATCAGGCACCATTCAGGTACCTCCCAGTCTTCAGAAGATATAGCTCAAGTTATCTCAAGAAGTCTTGCTCCATACTTTCATCATACTCAGCAGCAGCATAGGGCAGGCTTGTTTCCATAGCTCACCCAGCATTCAACATCCATAGAGAAGTTGGGGACTCCTTTTGAAGAGCACTCCAACACTTTAAAATGGCTCACCTAACACTTTCTAACTTGGCTACCCTGGGCCACCCACTCCTCAAAGAAATAATTGTACACTCTCTTCCTGATTAATCCTTTTTTCCCATTACATATAGACTGGAATAGAAAATTACAATTAATAAATAGAAAAGCAATGAGAGGCTTGGCTCCTGTGGCTCAGCGGGCTAAGGCACCAGCCATGTACACCTGACCTGGCGGGTTCGAATCCAGCCCGGGCCCACCAAACAACAATGACGGCTGCAACCAAAAAAATGGCCAGGTGTTGTGGTGGGCGCCTGTAGTCCCAGCTACTTGGGAGGCGGAGGCAGGAGACTTGCTTGAGCCCAGGAATTGGAGGTTGCTGTGAGCAGTGATGCCACGGCACTCTACCCAGGGTGACAGCTTGAGGCTCTGTCTCAAAAAGAAAGAAAGAAAAGTAATGACAGAGTTAGAAATCATTTTGTAATCCCAATGACATAACAAATCTAGGTAGTAGCCATAAAGAGCTGCTAACATAATTAGTAGAATGGTTAATGAGGTTACTGGTTAGAAAAAAATGACTGAGTTAGAAATCATTATTTTGTAATCCCAATGACATAACAAATCTAGGTAGTAGCCATAAAGAGCTGCTAATGGAATGGTGAGTGGAATGGTTAATGAGGCACCCTGCAATGGATGGATTGAGCTGATAACACCTGAGGTCGGTGATAAATCTTAGCACCACTTAAAATGGTTCAGCCAGACATTATGTATCTCCTCATATGATTCAATAGGAAAATCACAGCAGCACTTGTTATTATTCTTGAAGAAAAAAAAAAGGACCAAAACCTAATCTAATCTCTGTATTCAACTAATATTTTACAGAAAATAGAGGAGAGAAACATTTTAAGCCATACTGTACGGACACCATCAGCCAAATCCAGATTAGAAGAAATTCTACAGGAAAAACTACCCAGTATCCCAATAAATAAAACAGCATGAAAAGTATGACTACATCGGGGAATAGCACCAGGGAATTGGGGGAAGAGGGGTGGAAGGAATTATTCTGTACCCCGACTGCAATAGTGGTTACATGAATCTACACATGTTAAAATTTATAGACCTGAATACCCAAAAGTCACCTTTATTGTGTGATGATACATTTACTGTATGATAAAACTTTTAAAGGGAACATCAGTCAATTTTATTATGTGCTAAAAATTTTAAGTGGCATGAAGAGACGAGAAAGGGAGGATTGAGAACTCTTACATATTAACAGAAACAAGAGACACAGTAATCAAATACAATTATGTGGTCCTTGTTTAAGTCTTGATTAAAAGCAATCAACTTTAAAAAGGCATTTTTTTAAAACATTGGGGGAAATATCATTTGTAATGACTATTAATTGATATTGTGGTATTATATCTTAAGGTTCAATAAATGATATGGTAGTTATGTATTTTTAAAGAACTGGGACGGACATGGTGGCTCATGGCTATATTCATAGCACTTTGAGAGGTCAAGGTGGAAAGAGTGCTTGAGGCTAGGAGTTTGAAACTAGCCTAAGAAAGAGTGAGACCCTGTCTCCACAAAAGGAAGGAAGGATGGAAGGAAAGGAGGTCAGGAGGGAGGAAGAGAGGGAGATAGATTAGGTGAGTGTGGTGGCATATACCTGTTGTCCCAACTAGTTAGGAGGCTGAGGAGCCCAGGAGTCTGAGGTTGCAGTGAATTATGATGACACTGCTGCACTCTATCCCAGGGTGACAGAATGTGAAAAGAAAAAAGAAAAAGAAGGAAAGAAAACATATGAAAGTATAAACATATGAAGGTACATAGTCAAACCCAAAATACTCTAAAGGCACTATGTAAATCACCATTAACTCTATTATAAAATTTGAAAGCCAAAAGTACTAACAATAAAAATAGCTCCAAATTTGCTATAGATACACCAGTAAAACGATGTAAATTTTGATATCAATAGCACATACGTGAGAAGGGTGAGTAAATGTGTATAGTTTTTGTATGAAATAAAAACTAAGTTGTTGTCGAATTAAAATAGACTCTTATAACCGTAAGATGCCTTATGTAAGCCTCATGGGAATCATAAAAACAACTTATAGTAGACACACAAAAGATAAAGAGAAAATAATCAAAGCATACCACACACACAATAATGTGGTCTGAGAAAAATACAAGGTAAAATTTCAATACTTTTGATTCTGTTGAGGTTTGTTATATGTCCTAGGATATGATCAATTTTGGAGAATGTTCCATAGGCTGATGATAAAAATGTATATTCTTTATCTGTAGGATGGAGAGTTCTGTCTGCATCTATCAAGCACAGTTGTTCTAGGGGCAAGGACCTAAATGGGCAGGAGTTACTTTGTCCTTGGCAAGGGGCCATGGAACCTTGTCCTTGTCCTTGGGCAGGCTATTCCATTTCTGTGTTCTGGGGCAAATGACATGACTTCTCTGGGTCTCAATGTTACTATCTATAGGAGAGATGAGAGGCTTAATAAAAACTACTCACAAGCCAGGTGTGGTGGCTCGCACCTGTAATCTTAGCACTTTGGGAGGCTGAGGCAGGCATATTGCTTGAGCTCAGGAGTTCAAGACCAGCCTGAGCAAAAGTAAGACCCCACCTGCACTAAAAGAGAAAAATTGAGGCAAGAGGTTACCTTGAGCCCAAGGGTTTGAGGTTGTTGGCACTCTACCCAGGGTAACAGAGTGATACTGTCTCAAAAAAACAAAATAAACAAATGACAAAAAGACCTGCTCACGGGGTACTGTAAAGATTATCAGCAGCCCGAGAACATGAAGGCACCTGCTGATGATGTAAGAGGTAGTTTCACCATCTCATTGAGGTCTGTGTGCTCTAGGAGATGAATTGTTTTCTTCCTCTTCCAACTCAGTAGAATGAAAGTGCACATCCCTCACCTCTTGGAAATCCCTGGCTGGGGTAAGCCAGGGGCTCAAGAGTACCCAGAAGGGAATTTCAGAGGTTAAATCCCAAGGTAAGACCCTCCTAAGGATTTTATGCAGCTAAAATTAAGTTTTGGTAAACTGTCATCTTCCAAAGGGTAGTCAAAGTCGAAAGAAGTCAGAAGAAACAGGCACTCTTTCGCCAGGGAACAGGGGAGCTAGGGCTGTCACCCCTTCCTCCTCTTCTGAGTACCCAGGAACGTTGCCCGGAAGTCCTGAGTCACCCTGGGCCCCTACGGAGTGCTCCCTGGGCCTGGTGGCCTGGCAAACCCAGCCCTCAGCAGGCTGCTTCTCCCTGCCACGCCTCACTGCCATGCTTCAATGTTCTGGGTTGGCATCTCTCTGAAGCCCATGAGGGCAAACCCACACCAAATGGGAACTTAGACCTGAGTGGACAAGTAATTGAATCTAGAATCCCTGGAGAGGTTACAACCCAGCAACCGGCACAGTGGTAGGTAGATCACCCCACTGCCACCTACCCCTGCCCACAGCAGCTAAACCTGCCTCCAGTTACGGCATTGCTCTTTCCTCTGGTTCCCCAGAGCCACATCCTGGTCACCATCCTGACGTCCATCCCCTGGTTCAGAGCAGAAAGCACTGCTTACAGAGTCAGGAGCCCTGCTTCCAGACCTAGCTCTGCCCCTCAGGTGGCCCACTTAACCTTTCTGGACTTAAGCTTCCTTGTGTAGTACACGGGGGTGGACTTGGTTGGTACTTGATTTTTTGTAAGAGTCAGACCTTTTACTAGTCCAGCTTTCTTAAATTCTAGGAAATGAACCAGAAGAGTTGAAACCATGTTGGTTTCCTTCCCCAAATAGAGAAGCCGGCACCTGCATTCCTGGGGATGCAGCTGGAGTTTCCAAACCATCAGACCAATTGCTGGAGTTTGGAGTCTGGCTGGTGGGGCAGAGGGTGGGCATCCTTTCCACAGCTTGCGTCAGGAGGGTGCGGCCTCTGGACTGCACAGGGTGTTCCCTGCCCAGCGGCTGCACTCCATGCCAGAGCCGGATAGGGGGAACTTCTCCCTGGCAGCCCTCCCTAGCATCCTCCCTTCTTCTCTGCCTCAGCCCAGAGACCCTCTGCTTTATTTTGGAGATGCCCATTTGTGCAGGGTTAGAGGAACCCCCAAACTCCACTCATTCAGATCTGCTCCCAGATCATTCCTGTCACCCTGCCCCCTCTTGCCAATCAAACTGTCTTTTGTGAGTCAGGAGACCAACAACTCTTTAGCCCCTCTGACTCAGAATGTGGTAAAATTGATCCTCAAAAAATAGTCCCTCAGATGTTCTTCCTCCTCTGTGAAATCTCCCCTGCCTCTCCCGCTTTACTCTACCCCAGGCACCCAGTGATTTAATCATCCCTCTACTGTGTATTGGGTACCTGCCATATGCCCTGCTCTTCTAGGTGCTGGTGTAAAGTGGTCAATTCCTCCGTGGGAGTGTAGGGCCTGGTGGGCAGGGGCAGGGTCTCTCCTTATACATCCCTTCCCGCTGGTCTCCCACACCCCCAGCTCCCTAACTTGCTCCCAAGAATAGCACCTGCCTCTAATGGGTCTTTGTTTCTCAGCATCCAGTTAGTGCTTGTCACCTAACAGAACTTTAATATAGTGCAGATTACATTTGAGGGGCCAAAAAGAGAAATTGGTTTATGCCTGAAGCTGTAGAAGCTGCATCCTAACTCTGTTATTTACAGATAACAAAAGACGGAGAAAGTAATTAAGGGTGGCTGGTGGGCTGAATAGTATGCTGCTATTTTAGGACAGTTTGGCCTTATCTATCAAAATTATAAATGCATGTACTTTCTGACCCAGCAACTTCCATTTCTAGGAATTTGGTTTTTTGTTGTTTTGTTTCGAAACAGAGTCTCATTCTATTACCCAGGCTAGAGTGCCATGACATCAGCCTAGCTCACAGCAACCTCAAACTTCTGGGTTCAAGTGATCCTCCTGCTTCAGCCTCCTAAGTAGCTGGGACTACAGGCGCACACCACAATGCCTGGCTATTTTTTTTCTATTTTTAGTAGAGATGAGGTCACTCTTACTTAGGCTGATCTCCAACTTTGGGTTTCCTCCCACCTCAGCCTCCCAGAGTGCTAGGATTACTGGTGTGAGTCACTGTGCCCAGCCTACTTCTAGGAATTTAACAGAGGTTCACTCATGTGAAATGACACGGGTATAACGGTAGTCACTGTGGTATTGTTTGCATCAGATTGAAAATACTTTAAATGTTCATCTACAAAGGCCCAGTTTAATAAGGTATGGTACATCTACAAAGAGTGGACTGCTATGCTACTGTAAAAAAAAATTGAGGAAGCAGTCTTTGAATATAAATAGGAAGATATCCAAGATGTCTGTTGAGGTAAAAAGAAAGGTGAGTAGAGTATGTGTAGATCATTATTCTTTGTGCAAGAAATGGGGGAGGTGGAGAAAGAATACATTTAAATATACACAGTATTAATATTTGTTTGGGTAATGCTTAGAAGGATCCTTCATGGAGGACACACAATAAACAGTCAACAGTCGGTACTCCTTGCAGGAAAAAATGCACAAATAGGAGAATAGGGTGGAAAGAAATCTTTCCACTGAATATCATTTGAATCTTTTGAATATTGTATCATGTAAATGTGTTACCTATTAAAATCTTGTGTTCATGATGGAAGGAAGGGAGGGAAGGAATCTAGCAAAAGGGAATTCTTGAAAATAACAGTTATGCTGGAGTTATAAGATTATGATCACTTTTGTTGCTTTGTGCAGTTTTCCAAACTTTTATGTAGTTTTGTTATTTTAGCAGGAACAAAACTCTCACTGCAGCTGGCCAGGATTCCACTCCCCAGTCCTGCTGATTTGTGTTAAAGAGCTACAGCTCCTAATTGCTTGTTATTCACTCCAAATAACAAGGCTCAAGGGGTTGCTTGGATGATGGGAAATTGCTACTGGTGACATGTCGCTGGGAAAAGAGAGCAAAACATCAAAGCATCCTTAAGCCCTTAAAATGTCTTAGTTAGCAAACATTTTATGCAAACCCAACTGCCAGGCCCAGTGCTGGGAAAGAACAAGGATGGCAAGACCCAGTGCCTGCCTGACCTGAGCTCCAGCCTTCTCTGGCATTCGGAGGTGAGGGGCCTCGTGCAGAGGTGAAGGGCCCTCCCCAAGGAGATCTGGGCAGAGGCGGGCAAGATCAAGCCCTGCAGGCAGTGGCCAACTTTCCCAGTGGACAAAATTAGGCCTACCTGAGGGACAAACTCTCACTGGTCTCCACCTGCCAGAGTGAGAACATGTCCTCTCAGCATCTTCTTGGTGAAAGGACCCCACAGTGATTGCAAAGCAAACTGCCCAATAAAGGTTTTGGTCATCCAAACTCAAGAGACCTGGGTTTGGGTTCGGGTTCAGGGCTGTGAGACCTTGGAAAAATCATTCCACCTTTCTTTTTCTTTCTTTCTTTCTTTTTTTTTTTGAGACAGAGTCTCGCTTTGTTGCCCTCAGTAGAATGCCATGGCGTCATAGCTCCCAGCAACCTCAAATGATTCTCTTGTCCAGCCTCCCTAGTAGCTGGGACTACGGGTGCCCACTACAATGCCCTCTATTTTTAAAGACGGAGTCTGGCTCTTGCTCAGATTGATCTTGAACCTGTGAGCTCAGATAATCCACCCATCTAGGCCTCCCAGAGTGCTAGGATTATAGGCATGAGCCACTGTGCCCAGGGGGTGTGGGGGCTGGGGGGTGGTGGTGCTCGCTTTTTGAAGGACAGAGTCTCACTCTGACACCTTGGGTAGAGTGCTGTGGCATCATCACAGCTCACAGCAACCTCAATCTTTTGAGGTCAGGCAATCCTCTTGCCTCAGCCACCCAAGTAGCTGGGACTACAGGTGCCTGTCACAATACCTGGCTAGTTTTTCTATTTTTAGTAAAGATGGAGTCTCACTCTTGCTTAGGCTGGTCTTGAATTCCTGAGCTTAATCAATCCTCCTGCCTCAGCCTCCCAGAGCGCTAGGATTACAGGTGTGAGCCACGGTACCCAGACCATTCCACCTTTCTGAGCCTCAGCCTTCTTTTTTTTGAGACAGAGCCTCAAGCTGTCCCCCTGGATAGAGTGCTGTGGCATCACAGCTCA
>CAUYON010198995.1:0-22263 GCA_963573935.1 Arctocebus calabarensis
CGCCTGTAGTCCCAGTTACTAGGGAGGCTGAGGCAAGAGAATCGCTTAAGCCCAAGAGCTGGAGGTTGCTGTGAGCAGTGTGACGCCACGGCACTCTACCCAGGGCGATAAAGTGAGACTCTGTCTCTACAAAAAAAAAAAGAAAAGAAAAAAACCAGGGTAAGTCGTGATCATTCGTTACTGTAGAAAGTAGAAAACTCTTGTAGAAATTCATATTAGTCTTTTCCCAATTCTGAAAGCACACTTCTCTTAATGTTTTTTAATAAATGGAGTTTCCACCTAATGAACGTCCATATGTAGAACTTTAATAAGATGTTGCCATGAAATTTAGTTTCAAATTAGTGTTCACACGAAATAAAAATACTTAAAACTGAGATGCAACATCCTCTACTCCCAACCCTCTACTAAACACGGGGCAAACCTATGGAAGTCTCGGCACAGAGAATTCCTTCTCTGTAGAGCGAAGGAGAGTGGAAACGTGAGTGGTAGCCGTGAAACATCACTGGTACCCACTATTTATGTTTTATATGCTGTCAGCAGGAGCATGTTCATTTAGCATCAGATGCAAGTTATTCAGGGACTTAGATGATGCAGCAAGTGTCAATACTGATGTTACTATTTATGGCCAAATAAACTATACTTGGAGCAATATTAGTAACGTTAAGCTTAGGTAGCACTCCTAGTATTAACGCCTTAATATAGATATATTGCTATAAGCATGGTTTACAGCATGGAACATAAACACAAATCCAGTGGTACTAATAAATCACTTTCTTGACTGCTTAAAAATGTACTGCCAAAATGGGCTTTATGCATTGCACAATGGAGCAGAAGGCAGTGATATATATTTAAATTTTCCATTTTTAAGCTGTCACTCAAAAAACTTTCATACTTTTTTTAGCTTATTGATCTTACTGGCTTGTGATAAGACTTCAACTGCTTGCTTGGGCTGTTTTTAGCTTCTGCTTCTTATTAAAAGAGCTAAATCAGGAATCACAAAATGCTACTAATTTAGCATTTTTCAATAGAAATGAAAGCTAAAAACAGCACTGAAACATGTAACCCTCATGTTTTATTGCCCTAGAATTCCAGATTTAACTATCACATAGCACAAATGATGGGTCTTAACGGAACTATGTATCACTGCAGATACACACCAGAAAATAAAAGCTTACATTAAACCTACTAAAATAATTGTTATAGGCTGGGCACGGTGGCTCTCACGCCTGTAATTCTAATACTCTGGGAGGCCGAGATGGGCAGATTGCTTGAGCTCATGGGTTCGAGACCAGCCTGAGCAAAAAGCGAGATCCCATCTCTACTAAAAATAGAAAAACTGAGGCAAGAAGATCACTTGAGCCCAAGTCGGAGGTTGCGTTGAGCTATGACGCCATTCTACCCAGGGTGACAGCTTGAGACTCTATCTCAAAAAAAACAAAAACAAGAAAGAAAGAAAAGAAAAGAAAGTCTTAAAATAATTGTTATAGGTTTTTCATTCTTATTAAATATTTTTGAACAGGACTACACACACAAAGACACAAATGTATAAATACACACAAACACACATATACATATTATATCCATGTATATGTATATAATGAAGGTTCTACGCTTTTATTTTTCCCTCTTTTTCTTTAATTTGCCAAGAAACATACAGCCTTAATTCTTTAATGTTTTGATCACTCCTTACCTTAAATATATGCATCAAAACAATCAAAATATCATCAGTGGAACAGCTGGGGTGACTGGCTGCTGCGGCCTGTCTGCAATCTGCATATGTGTATGTATGTGGAGGTGTGCACACCCAGCCACACAGGCACATAAATATGGTGATGAATTGGCTGCTGAGAGCCTTTCTGACAGCCAGTCGAAATGGTAACTACAATGACCAGGGGATGTCCTAGTTCCTCCATGCAGAAAGGGATTCAGTGCACGTAATAATTATCCATCCATCTCGTTCACACTAAAGGCATGGCAATGCAATTTTAGCCTTATAATCAAGACCATATGACAAAAACCAAGGCCATTAGGGACCAATTTCGAGTATTCTCTGCAAGACAATGATTTTCCAACTGCACTTACATATGCTGAATAGTTACCTCTGCACGACCGCACCTGCTCTCATTTATGTAACCCCTCTGTTTTCCAAAGCCTTTCTTAGTAATGCAACAGAGCAAAGTTTTAAAGGCTCGCTGGCTATTTTTTTTCTCTTCATTAATTTGTTTTTTTCATTTTCCCAAAGCATAGTGTGAAAATGCTGAGGGCAAAATTTCTGCTCATGCCAATGACCATATTTCACAGATTTGCTTTTCCTCTTTCTTCTTCTCCATTTCCTCTGCCTGGACACGTCATCCTCATTCTCAGCTTTCTTTTGAATGGTAGCCTGGTCTTCCAAGCCCCTAATTACTTCACATTTGCTTTTGACCTCACTACTTCAGGTTCAGTGACATAATAATGTTATCTCTGAAAGGACATGATGTCATCATAAATCACAGAGCCGTATAGGCGAAGGTTCTACCTAAGAAGTAGAAAGAACAGAAAAATTCTTTTGAAATTGTATAAAATGTAGTTCACATGTTCTTTCATGTCTTATTAAAAATCCTTTAAAAAATGAACAAATCTGTGCCGTTTGTGACAGATAGAACTGTAAATACTAAAAGTTACAATGTGGCTCATAGTTAATTATTTACTGATTTAGAGTGCAACGGAAACACATCTTAAGACTAATAAGAAGGACAACATTAAAAGCTTGTGCAAAATGAAAAATGACCCCCATGCTACATTTTACTACTGTTATTTTGGATTATCTATAGACTGCATGCTCCCTCCTATTTTTCAGTCATTAAAGGGAAAGGAATATCCCTAAACATCAATTAATTGTTGTCATGGTTCTTTAGTCATGCATTAAGTCAAGTTATATCATAATATCTCATTTTTTAATATACTTTTAAAATTATGAGATAATGGACTTGTCAATATGGGATCCAACAGAATTTTCTTAATCACTGTGCTGCATGGATATAAAAAATGCCATAAGTAATAATTTCAGCATGTAAAAAAAATTAAAACTCTGGTATAGCCCCTTGCCACTAAAGAAGTATTAACTCTTTTCAGTGGCTTTTTTCAGGAAAGCTTTGGAAAACTATTCCACAAGAACTCCCTGTCCCTGCATTGGGACTGTCAAAACCAAGTTCAGTGTGATTTCATTCTATGCCCTGGAAATACCGTCAGTGTTCCTGCCTCTTGATGCTTAATTAAACATGATGAATCTTGGCCTCTTCCAGGGAAACAAGAGCAGAATGCATTATATAATTTTCAATATAATGCACTCAAAAGCTCCTAATTACTTGATTTAGGCATGTGTAAATAAGAAGACCTTCTATAAAATGAGTCAAAGATCATGCCTTAAGTGTTCCTCCAGTTGAACAATATTCTGATTACCTAATCAGATCCTAAATGTATATACAATGCATGCCTCAGAATATGAAAGCCATTACATAGAGAGGGGTATGGTTCATGTTAACATCTGTGCTGTGTTTCCTCAATTAAGTGCCTTGCCAGCTGACAGGCAGAAGAGGAAGTTGTGACATCTCCGTAGTGATCCTGCCTCTGACTGTCACCTCACTGGTACTATTTGCATTGACAACAGTATAAGGACTTAGGTTTTGTTCCTCCTCATTTTTAGTTGACACCTAATAATTGTACATATTTATGGAGTATGGAGTGATATTTTGATACACATGTATATGATATGTAATGATCAAATCAGAGAAATCAACATATCCATCACTTCAAACATTTATCATTTCTTTGTGTTGACAACATTCAAAACCCTGTCCTCTAGCTTTTTTAGCAACAAATTATTGCTAGCTCTCTTTATTCTGCTGTGCAACAGAACACTAGAACGTATGCCTCCTACCTAGCTGTAATTCTCTGTGTTAAACAACCTCTTGCGTTCCTGTCACTTACCCCTCCCAGCCTCTGATGGCCATAATTCTACACTCTACTTCTACGAGCTTAACTTCTTTAGCCCCCACACACAAGTGAGAACGTGCAGTGTTTATTTTTCTGTGCCTGACTTAATTCACCTCACATGCCCTCCAGATTCATCCATTTTGCTTAGAATGACAAAATTTCATTTTTTTGTGGCTGAATAGTGTTCTATTGTGTATGCAGAGGGTACCAAAAAATATGTACACATTTTAAGAAAATAAATGGCATTAAAATTGTAATCCTCAAGTCATGTTTGACGTCTGCAATTATAAGAGATAGAAGATGAAATATACAAGATAATGAACGTTCACAGTATATACTGAATATTATAATTTTAATTTAAAATATGTATACATTTTCTTGGCACCGTCTGTATATATAACATTTTCTTTATCTGTTCATCTCCTGATGAACATTTAGGATGATTCCACCTCTTGGCTATTGCGACTCTGCTGCAGTAAACACAGGGGTGCAGGGGTGTCTTCACCATGCTCATTGCCTTTCCGTTGGATAAATACCTGACAGTGGGTGCCGGGAAACATAGTAGTCCTATTTTGCGGTTTGTTTTAGAGACCTCCATACTATTCTCCATAGTAGTCGTACAAATTAACACTCCTGCTAAGAGTGTATCAGAGTTCCCTTCACTCCACAACCTCATTAACATTTGTTATTTTTATCTTATTCATAATATCTACTGGGGGGAGATGATACCTCATTGTGGTTTGACTTCCACTTCTCTGTTGATGAGCATTTTTTCAGGTACTTACTGGCTATTTGTATGTCTTCTTTTGAGAGATGTCTATTGGGATCCCTTGACCATTTTTAAAATCAGATTATTTACTGTTACATTGAGTTTCTCATGAATTCTGGATATTAGTTTCCTGTTGGATAGTTTGGAAACATTTTCTCCCATTCTACAGGTTGTCTCTTCACTCTGTTGACTGTTTCCTGTTCTGTGCAGAAGCTTTTTAGTTTCCTATAGTCTTATTTGTTTACCTTTGTTTTTATTGCCTGTGCTTTTGTAGTTTTATCCATAAAATCTTTCCTAGACCAACGTCTTCAAGCATTTTTCCTGTGGTTTCCTCTAAATGTTTTATAGTATTGGGACATTTGAGTCTTTAATTGATTTTCAGTTGATTTTTATATGTGGTGAGAGACAGGGTCTAGTTTGATCCTTCTGCATACAGATACCAAGTTTTGTCAGGACAATTTATAAATGTTTCCCAATGTTCTTGGCACCTCTATGAAAAATCATTTGGGTGTAAGTGCATGGATTTAATTTCATGTTCTCTGTTCCATTCCATGGGTCTGTCTATGTGTCTTTTTGTACACTATTGCTTTATAGTATATTTTAAAGTCAGGTGGTAATGTGATGCCTCCAGCTTTGTTCTATTTGCTCAGTAATTCTTTGGCTATTTAGGATCTTTTTAAAATTTCAAATGATGGGCTCAGCGCCTGTGGCTCAATGGGCTAAGGTGCCAGCCACATACACCTGAGCTGGCGGGTTCGAATCCAGCCAGGGCCCACCAAACAACAATGACGCTGTATCAAAAAAATGGGGGGGGCGTTGTGGTGGGCGCCTGTAGTCCCAGCTACTTGGGAGGCGGAGGCAGGAGACTCGCTTGAGCCCAGGAATTGGAGGTCGCTGTGAGCTCTGATGCCACAGCACTCTATCCAGGTGACAGCTTGAGGCTCTGTCTCAAAAAAATAAATAAATAAATAAATAAATGTCAAATGATGGCGTTGTTCTTCACTTAAATTTTAATCTGTGAAAATGCCTTCAGAAAAGTTTGCCCTGTGGTGCTGCACTGGAAATAAAGTCACTGTATGAAAAGGAGCAAGCCTGTCATATGCCTGGCAGTGCAGTTACATACAAGAGAAATGGCCAAGTCTTTCAGAAAAAGGAAAAAAAAATTTTTTTTGAAAGTTAAGAGAGGTTGTTGGGAACAATTTCTGTGTTATTCAGGCATCAATATTTATCTGTCAAAAGCTTTCCAGTCAGGGAAAAACAAAATCAAAAGTTTAACCAAATGGAAAAACAAAAGAAGTCAACACAAAGCAGATGAAACTCTACTATTTGGCAGCAGTCTTGAAATTATACTCTCAATCCTAAAGGTGATAAAGCATTGAAGGTTATAAGGTGGATTATGAAAAGTACCAGATCACTGTGAAGTTAAGGGCAAAAGTGATTCTAAAGAATCTAAATGTAGAAAAGCCTTGGTTAGATTCTTATACTGAGAGAGGAGACCCGAGAACGGTGAGGTCAAGGAGAACGGGTCTTCTCAAGGAGACCACAAGGCTACACCTGCAGGGTCCTCTCCATGGTGACTCAGCTCTTGGGAGTTTGGAGACTTAACTTCCTGGAACTTGGAAATTTCCACTTTGTGAAATCCTGTACTTCTGTGGGGGCTGGAATAGCATCTCCCACTTGATTCAAACTGGCCAATGAAAAAGGTACCTAGGGGTTAGAACTTTTAACTGGAGATAAAAAGGGAAAGACCAAGTCAGTTGGGGAGCACGACCATTTGGAATTCTTCTACGCTGTAAGCTCCCAGCTGGTGAATAAAGCCTTTCCTTTCCATGGTATTTGGGTGCTCTTTCTCTCCGTTAGGCCTCGTCTTCCTGCAATGATATCTTCGCTGAAATCTGAGGATGTGGTTTTCTTTTCGCTTTCTTCCTCATTAATTGCTTCTGTCTTCTCTGTTGCTTCTTCCTCATCTCCCCATATTCTAAATGTTAAAGAAACTAAGTCCTTGGACCTCTTCTTTTATCTTTCTACACCCTCTCCCTACTTGATCACCACTGGTCTCCCTAGTTTTGAATACCATACACAGTACTTGTTGTACACTGACCACCCAAAGGACTGTAACACACTGATCACCAGCCTACTGTACTGATATGTACACGAGTGTGTCTGAACTGAAGGAGGTGGGCAATGTAGGCAGGGGGTCAACTATGGGGTTCTACTGCATATACAGAAAGGTCCCAAATTCATCATTTTAGCCAAGATGTGTCCTGTGAACTCCAGACTCATTTATCCATCATCTTACTCAACATACTCATTTCGATGTTCTAAATGCATCTCAAAATTAAAATTCCAAAATGAATCCCGATTACTGTCACCCTTTACTCAAATCTACTCTTCCCCAACACTTTACATTCTCTGGTTAAACAAACCAAAAACTTCAGACATCCATTTCTCCTTTTTCTAATCACCACTCCTGGAATCCATTTGGCTCTTCCTTCAAACTACATGTAGAAATGACCACTTTTCACCCCTTCAGCCTGACTAGTCTGGTCCACCCTAACCTCACCCCCCTTCCGGACCTGCAGTGGCATCCCAAGTGCTTTTCTGTTTCCACTCTTGCCTGCCCTCTTTGGGGAATCCAGAATGATATTTGTTTTCTTTATTGCAAATATTAAGTATAAAGTCACTGGCTAATTAATTTATAATTATTTCCTAGAGTAAAATATACAGATTTTTTAAAGAGTATAATTTGATATGTTTTAACAAGTGTGTACATTCTTAAAACCCTGTCAATCAGTTAAAAAGTATTCCTATCACCTGGAGACTTTCCCTTATGAGCCTGTTCAGTCAATCACTTCCTTAAGGAAAGCAGTGTTTCCTATTATCAAAGCTTAGATTTGCCTGTTTCAAAATGAATGGGATTACTCAGTATGATCCCTCTTCAGAGTAACTGGTTTTCTTTTGCACGTTCCTACCAATTTATTGATGAGTAGTTCTCCATCAAATAAATATACTGTAATTTAGTTCACTATTTGTTGATGACCATTTAGGGTCCTTTCACAACTTTTAGCTATTATGGTAAAAACGCTAGGAACAATCGGTACAAGACCTTTCGTGAACCTTTTTTCTGGGTCACCGGTTCAAAAATCTTTAATTGCATAAAAACTTTTCATTTTCCAAAGTATTCTGCTATTGTACACACTAACTAGCAATGGATAAAACTTCAGACTGTCCTAAGCACCTTTAGTTGTTATTTGCCTTAATTTTAGCCATGGTTTTAATTCACCATGTGTGTACATTGAATATGAATTACATATAGAATATTTAAGAGTGAAGTCTAGAGGGGCAAGGAGAATCAGATAACTACAGGCTCAGGCCCAGGCCCACCCAGATCCCCAGAGCCACCTGGCTTGGGGCAGCTGCTGAGGAAGCTGAAACGCCAGCTGAATCTGCCACAGGCCTTCCCTAGGAGGAACCTGGTGCAAGAGGCCAGGGATGCCATCGTGGGCACCTTACAGGCCTGCCATGGCTATGTGCCCAACCTTTCCCTGGTGCTCCGGGACTGCCAGCCACCCTTGCCAGGTGAGCCTGTCTCTGGCCCCTGCACTCCCCTTTCCCTTCTCTGTTAATTCAGCTGTTCCCTATGCTTCTTTCCTCTGTGCCAGGGGCCAAGCCTCGGGGCCCGAGAGGCGAGGATGACACCCTCCTGGACTAACAGCTCAGGGGAGGCCCCAGGGGACAAAGGAGCTCAGTGTCACCATGCCTCACGCCTCCAGCACTCCCTCTACGCCCAGGGTGAGCCTGGCACCACCAAGAGGTCCCTGGACACCCACCTTGCCCTCATTGACGTCACCATCTGGTACAGCCTTGAGCCCCCAAGGGCCTCTGACCTACTGAAAAGCATCTGGCTGGTAGCCACACCACCCACTCCCCAGCCCTGCCGCATCCACCATCACTCTGCTGCCCTGAACCTCTGCCCTGGACTGGAGCCCCAGCTCCCCTGCTCTACTTCCCAGCCTTTCCTGGGTGGTGGCCCACAGCACCTGGTCCTTTCCACCCATGAGATTGTACTGAGGGGCCTAAGGCTAGGGCTGGGCGCAGGTATCTTTTACTCCCAGTCACCTCTATAAAGGACCTTCTTCATGGTCCTCTTGGAAAAAAAACAAAAAGGAGTGAAGTTTATAATACAAAGAAAACCTAAGAATCCTACTTCCTTACACATGCTTTCATAAGAGTGTCATAATGTAAGTATTTTTATGGAGTTTAAATTTTCTTTTGGTAACAGTTAAAATAGTTAAAATACATACCACGTATGCAGGCTATGAAACATAATAATGAAATCAACCCTCATGAAACTACCGCCCCGCTAAGCAGTGATCACTGCCACCTGTTAAGGCTATCTGTGGCCCCTTCCTCAGGCACATCCAGCTCCATTCTCCTCCAGAATAAACACCATCTTGAATTGTGTGCACATCATTCTTTCATTTTTTTCCCCAGAAATTTCACTACACGAGTGTGTCCTTACATAATACGTTGTTTAGTTTACTTCTATGGGATCTTTCAAGATACTATCATACTGCATATAGTTTTCTGGTTGGTCTTTGTTTTCTCATTAAATATTATGCTTCTATGATTCATCCATGTTGATGGACATATCAGGATTCATTAATTTCACTGCTCTACCACAGGAACACACTGAATATATTTGTCCATCCTTTTGCTGAATTCTTCCATCAGACATGCAATATAACATTTACATAAGGAAAGACAAACAAACAGCTTGGAATAAAGACCTCAGCAGATCATAACTTGACATCTAACCAAAGTAATTTGCGGGTCTGGAGGGAAAGGATGAAAAACTCTTCAGTAAATTGTGCTGAGATAATGAATTAACCTTAAACTCTACCTTATGGTGCACACCACAACAAATTCCAGCTGGACCAAAGGCTGTGAAAAAGCAAGCCTCTAAAACTTTTAAGAAGACAATATAAAAAGAAATCTTCATGATTGCTCCGTCTGCAAAAAGAAAATTACTTTTGCCACTACAAAAAGTGCCAACCATGAAGAAAAAGATTGATAAATTCTAAGATAAAATTCTTTCCATCAAAACAATACCATCAAGAACATAAAAGCCACAAACTCTTAGAAGATATTTACAACATATTATCTATCTCTAATTAAGGATTTCTTTGTTAAGTCTAGTCTTATCTTCCCTGAAATAGTCAAAACTCGAGGGCCTTAATATTGTTTCTTTTTCCATTTCTACCCAGAGCGTGAAAGAGTTGATATTCATTATGTTGTTGATTAACAAACTTTTATTTTAGGCTGTTTTCTGTTGTAGCATATGTAAAATTTCACTTTGTTTTAAACAAAGGCTACCAACTATAGGTGGCATTGTTGTAACATATATCATGTTCTCAATTACCTGTGTGACAGCAAAGACTAATACTAGTAAAATGTCATTTGAGTAAATGTCATTTGAGTTTTTACTTCAATTGGACGAGAAGGTCATTGACACTTCAGTAATTGCTATTGAAAACCATTTGGCTAACAGAGAAAAACACACATATATACACAAAAAATAAATCTTTGCCACAGATTCAATTTTAAAGAATTACCTAGTATGATTCTTGTTATAAGATCATTATTGGAATTATTTTACCTAAGAAAAAAATTTTTTGAGACATAATCACTCTGTCACCCTGGGTAGAGTGCCCTGGCATCATAGTCCATAGAAACCTCAAATTCTGGAGCTCAAGAGAGCCTCCAGCCTCAGCCTCCTGCATAGCTGGGACTACAGGGGCTAGCTGCACGCCCGGCTAATTTTTTTAATTTTTAGTCCAGACAGGGTCTTGCTTTTGCTCAGGCTGATCTAGAATTCCTGAGCTCAATCAATCCACCTGCCTCCACCTTCCAGAGTGCTAGGATTACAGGTGTGAGCCCCCGCAGCCAGCTTGAAATGTTTGGATAACTGCTAACCAACAGTCAAACTTGACACAATTGATACAACCCAAACAAAGAACAGCTGTTGGTGCTTTCTTCTCTTTTTTTTCCTAACTGCAAATAGAAATTTTAAATTTTAAGTTTTGTTTTGAAAACAAATACGAAGATGTGAAAAAAAAGTACACAGAGGAAGAAGGTGTCTGGGAGACTCTGCGAGCTGCCCCCACTACAGAGCCCCAGTGTGCGGCCCTGCATTGTCCAGGCACTATGACGCTGGCGACCTGGCTATTTCCTCCCATCTGGAGACCGTCGGTGAAGTCTTTCTTTGAGCTTTTCTGCTGTCCTCTCTGTCTTCATTCCAAGAAGGCAGGGTTTAGTGTAGCTGAGTGCCTAAAATTCCCTTGCCTATGAATGTTTAAACGTGTTCCTACTGGGAAGCGCGGCAGAGACCAGGGTGTGAACGAACATCTCAGACTACAAATTTAATCTGCAAAGTCCCGCATCTGCTGTCGCCTCCATTAGATGGTAGGTTCTCACAAAGAAGGAACCTTTTCCTTTTTTTCTTTACTAAGTCATATAAGTCCTTATTAGTCTAACGAAGACTAACAATGAAACCAGCACAACAGCAGAATGCGTGAAACAAAGTACACTTTCTGGAACTGCTGAAATTCAGTCATTTTAAACCTTTCTAAAAAGACACTGTATTTCAGGGCTGCATAATTAATATTACACATGGAAAACTTAGAGCTCAGGAATAAATGGTGAGAATGAACACAGGGGTAGGAACTAGCCACCTAGAAAATAAGTACATTAATATGAAAAGATGTTGAGACGCTAAAGAGAAAAGCAGGTAGGGTTAGGGTTAGGGTTAGGCCATCACTCTTCCGCACACAGATGGTAGCTTCTCATAGTGTGAAAACAACTTCGGGCCTCAAAACCCAAACACCTGGGTTTGACACCCATCTGTGTCACATCCAGAGCATGTGACTCTGAATAAGTTCTGTAATTTCTCTTGGCTGTGTTGTGAAAGGAGAGAGAATGATAATTCCCCTCACTGAGTTGTTCCGAGATGTAATGAGGTAATGTACTTGAACACTTTGTAAACTGTAAGGCACTGTATAAGTGTGATTCATCTACTTAAAGAATAATGATCGAAACAGATTCTCCTTGAGGTAAGAACAAAAGAGATGAGCTTATTAAATCACACCAAAAGGTATTTATATGAGGCAGCAGGATGGGCCCACTGGCTATGACCCTGATTACGAGGGAAGTGACAGTTACTTTCTGTCGTTAGAAACCAAGGTTGCATAAGAGAATTAAAGCAATCTGGCCTGGAAGTAAAAAACAGGTGGTGCTGCCAGGATAAATATTTTGGCCCAAAGTTAATAAAATGCTTCGCCATCTCAGTCGTCCAAAGATACCTACATGTTTCTTGAGGTCCTAAGGAATCCGACAGCATCAACTTCTGTCACTGTAAAGCTGCTGCAGGCTCTCTCTGGTCAAAGCTGAATGAAGACCTGTCTACCTCTTCCCTTATTCCCAAAGGAAGCTTTTTTAAATGAGCCACCAACCTGTCAAAGTAATTTGATGACAATTTGCCAAACACTAAGCTATGCAGAGTTGTTCTTAGGGAAACCCAGAGAAGAGGAAAGTCACACTGTGCTCCCTGATTCCTCCCACCAGGGACATCGGGGACCCACCATGACAGAGCTCTGTGCCGAGTGCCAGGACATCGGGGACCCACCGTGACAGAGCTCTGTGCCGAGTGCCGGGAAGGCAGAGGAACCGCCACAGCACACTCAGTCCTCGCCTCAGAGTCTCAGTCTAGTGGGAGACTCAGACACTACCCAAAGCCACACTGAGTCCAATAAGTGATCCCCAAGTGCACCACAAAGGGACCTGAAGGACAGAGAGAGGCCAGGGGAGGGCTGCAGGAGGAGGGGAAGGTGGAGCAGACGTCTGAGAAAGGGTAGGTAGTAACCAGGCAAAGACAGAGCTTGGCGATTTCTAAGCAGCGAGAACAGCTTGGAGGTCTCACGACAGAGAGTCCAAGGGCCTAAAAGCAGGCGGAGAGACCGGGCGAGATGGGGTGTGACTGGTGGAGCCGGCCAGACTCCCTGGGACTTTCAGGCCATGCCCAGGATTTCAGTCTTTATTCTCCAAGTAAAGTGAACTCCCTGGCACAGCGTAGGTGAAGAGAAAAGTAAATCACAGGACACACCTGCGGCTGGCATGTGGCAGGGATAAAGGATGCTGTAACTGCTCTGCAAGGAAAGGAAGAAGATGGCGGGATGCATTCTTAATGCCCAAGTGTGCCCCAGCAACATGATCCCCCCAAAGGGTACCAAGGAGCTAATCATCTCCAGTCCCCTACCCCCAGGCAACCCCACTGAGCAAGTCTTTTCCCCCACAGAAGCTGAGGACGGGCCATGGGGAGCCCTTCTAAAGCGGAATGTGTGTACAGAGTGGCAAGGGTGGGTGTGGCTGACATGGAATAGGAATCTCTGTATGTCTACCTAACCCTAGGGATTAACCTGGAAGGAGACGGCGTAAACTTTCTCTTTCTCCACTCGGCACCTATAGCTCAGGGGCTAAGGGTGCCAGCCACGTACGCCTGAGCTGGCAGGTTCGAATCCAGCCCGGGCCTGCCAAGCAACAGTGACAACTGCAACCAGAAACCAGCCAGGCGTTGTGGCGGGCACCTATAGTCCCAGCTAGCCCTTGTCTAGGCTGAGGCAAGACAGTCCCTTAAGCCCAAGAGTTGGAAGTTGCTGTGAGCTGTGATGCCACAGCAATCTACCGAGGGCCAGAAGTGAGAGTCTGTCTGAAAAAAAACAAAAACAAAAACAAAAACTTCCCAAAACTTTCCTCTTTCTTTCTGGTCTACATAATGGCTCTCTATGTTAAAAATGCTCTCACTATTAGTAGTTCTGTATTTATAAAAGGAGAAGAGGAGATTTAAAAAAAAAACCCCTCTGGCAGGGAAATAATAGCAAAATGTATGATCCACAGAGGTGGTGGGAAGATATAACGGTACTTTGCATATTTGATATAGAGCCTAAATTAAGCCACAGAAAAGAGGCCATGAATCTTCACAGCCTCATTATCAAGCCTCCCTAAACCTCAAATACAGAAAAATACATTTCATAAACAAGGACCCAATAGGATTTTAATAGTTCAATAAATTTCACAGGCATTTGCACTAATCACATTTCATTACATTTTTTAAAAGAAATTCCATTTGATGGATAGTCAGATTTTGAAAGAGAGTACAAATCTCTTTGGGGGAGTTAGTTTTTGACTAACCATGAAAATGTAAGTCAAAGGTATTATGGACAAGTCAAATATTGTGCAACAAAAAAGTTACACATATCCCTTTTTTTTCCTACTCCTCGACTTCATTGTGTCAAGAGTCAATCTTCTAAAGTCCCTCCGGATGCTTTTTTTCCCTCCAAACCATCCTGACCCAAACAGCACAAAATTCAGATTTCAATTTGAGTTGTCAACCCTAAGGTCTTCTATGATCCTAGATGCCTTTCAGCAGCTCCATTTTTTTTGTTTTTTGTTTTTGCAGTTTTTTTCTTCCCTGGGGCTGGGTTTGAACCCACCACCTTTGGTATATGGGGCTGGAGCCCTAGTCCTTTGAGCCACAGGCGCAGCCCAGCAGCTCCATTGTTTTCAATACGTAGATCAATTTTCTACTGCAAGTTTCCGTCTATTCATGGCTGATTTGGTTGAAGACCCTAGTTTGAATGCCATTACCACAATAATACCCAGAGAGAGATACATTCATCCAGTACCACCTTCAACCAGGCCAAGAGGGGCCTTGCACTCAGCAGACCCTCCTGTGGCTGCGCCCTGCTCCATGATAGGACAAGCCTGAAGGGTTAGGGCCTTCTGAATACCTGGAACCCTGGAATTCCTGATCCAAATGATCCGAGGCTTACTTCAGGCCTGATCCTCCCAGCTGATACGTCGGGCACACTTGAAGTAAAAAGGATCATAAAGGTATATTTGTCTATGTAGAATACCACATATTTTATTTAACAATTTGATAATTTGATTTGTAGCTTTTCAATAGGTATCTAGGTCTCATTTGAACTTCCCCTAGTCCTGCAAATGTTAGGGACATCCTGCATTTCCTTCCCTCAAAGTGACCTGTCTCTTTTCCATAAAAAATCTGATTTTAAAGGAAGAATTAGGCTGGATTACTAAGTCTCACCCGAAGATTATTTGCATCCATTCATTTTGCTTCTAACGATGCACCAGATATCTGCTACTGTGAGCAAGGTAAGGATTCATCCTGCAATGGTACAGACAGGTGAGTGGAGGCGTGGCAGCCAGGTACCTAAATGCACTATTCTTGAGCCCTTGAGCTCCACCTCTAATTATGAGTGGTCATTTGTAAAGAGAAACCAGGAAAAGAAATCAGGACAGTAAGGCCAGGTGTGGTGGCTCACCCTGCTAATCCCAACACTCTGGGAAGCCGAGGCAGGAAGATTTCTTGAGCTCAAGAATTCCAGAGCAGCCCGAGTAAGAAGAGTGAAGTCCTATTTCTACTAAAAACAGAAAAACTAGCCCGGCATCATGGTGGGCACCTGCGGTCCCAGCTACTCGGGAGGCTGAAGCCGGAGGATGGCTTGACCTGAGGAATTTGAGGTTGCTGTCAGCTAGGCAGACACTGTGGCGGTTTAACCTGGCCAACAGTGTGAGACTCTGCCTCAATTAAAAAAAGAAAAGAAAGAAAAAAGATTAGACAGTGGAAACCTGCCTCTTCCAGGAGGAAGATACATGCTTTCAGTGGGTACAGACAGGCTCACCTGTCAGGGACAAGACGCCCAGCGATGGTAGCACACCTTCCTCCCACCCTCGTCCGCCCTCACGGTGCTCCCTTTCTGGCTCTACTCGCCCCACGCCAGCATCCTCTTGAGGGCCCAGGGAACCTCAGTCTACTTCTGTTGCGCAAAATCAGGCCAAGTCTCTGCCTCTGCCTCCAAAATTCTGTGTTACACATTCCATTGTAAACAAATGGCCTTCCAGCTGCCAAAACCCAGCCACCCTACACAGGGCGGTGGCTTTTATAAGCAATAAAAATATGCACACACAAAAGCAAAAAGGATGGAACCCTAAACTCTTCAGCGTGCCGTACCTCTTCCCGGCTGACCCTTACTGGCATCTCAGGCCACATCTCCCCGGGCTCAAGCCTTGTGTACACAACCATTTAAGCTGGACTACTTGAATTTTCCTCACCAAGACCTTACATTTGGGTTTGCTTTCTACTTTTTTAAAAATGTAAACTTTATTGTTTTTAGAATAGTTCTGGGGTCATAGCAAAATTGGGAGGAAGGTGCATAGATTTCTTCTATTATCCTTGTCTACCCTCTGCCTACACAGCCTCCCCTACTATCAATATCCCCCACCAAAGTGACCCGTTTGTTACAACTGATGAACTTAACTCTGACTCATCAATCATCTATCCAAGTCCATAGTTTGCATCAAGATTCATTCTTGGGCTTGGCACCAATAGCTCAGTGGTTACAGCACCAATAGCTTAGTGGTTACGGCACCAGCCACATACACCGGGGCTGGCGGGCCTGCTAAACAACAATGACAACTACAACAACAACAACAAAAAGAATCATTCTCGGTGTCAAGTATAAGGGCTTGAATAAATGTAATGACATGAATCCATCATTATAATTTCCTACAAAATACTTTCATTGCTCTAAAAATCCTTTGTATTATACCAGTTCATCCCTGGCCTTCAACTCCTGGCAGCCACTGATCTTTTTACTGTCTGTATAATTTTTCGCCTTTTTCTAAAGGTCATGTAGTTGAAATCAGACAGCATGTAGCCTTCTCAGATTGGCTTGTTTCACTTGGTAACACATGCTTAAGTTTCCTTCATGTCTTTTCATGACTTGGTAGTTCATTTATTTTTAGCCCTGATCAATCCCATTGCCTGGAAGTACCTGAGTTTATTCACACACTCACCATCTTGGTTGCTTCTAAGTTTTGGCCATCATGAATAAAATCACTATAAACATCTGTATGCAGGTTTTTGTGTGGACACAAGTTTTCAGCTTATTTAGGTAAGTACCAATGAGCATGAGTGCTGGATGGTATGATAAGAATATGTTTCGTTTTGTAAGAAACTGCCAAACCGTCTTCCAAACCAAAGCAGCCATCATGCATTCCAACCAGCAATGAACGAGAGTTTCTAGCCAGCATTTGATGTTATCAATGTCTTAGATTTTGGCAATTTTAATCGGTATGTAGTGGTATCTAACTTTTGATTTGAAATTCCCTAATGACATATGATATTGTCTTTTCATATGCTTACTTGCCATGTGTGTATCTTGTTTGGTGAGGTAACTATTCTAGTCTTTTGCCCATTTTTAAATTGGGTTATTTAGTTTCTTTATTGTTGAGTTTTAAGAGTTCTTTGTAAATTTGGGTTAACAATCTTTTATCAGATATGTCTTTTAAAAAATATTTTCTCCCAGAGGCCTGTCTCTTGATAAGTCTATTTCACAGAGCAAAAATTTTTAATTTTAATGAAGTCCAGCTTATTGATTCTTTCTTTCATGAACTGTGCCTTTGGTGATGGTTGTATCTAAGGAGTCACTGCCATGTGAAGGATGTAAGATCTGTGTCTAGATTCATTTACTTCCAGGTAGATATTCAGTTGTGCCAGCATCCCTTATTGATTAAAAACTATCTTTTCTCCAATGCATTTCCTTTGCTCCTTTGTGAAAGATTAGTTGACTATGTTTATGTAGGTCTCTTTCTGATCTCCCAGGGCAGCCCCGTTAATCTATTCTTTAGCCAATACCACACCGTCCTGATCACTGCACCTGACTGCAGACACTGTAGGGTATGTCAGTCCTCTGACACTTCTCGTTCATTACTGTTTAGACTATTCTGGGTCTTTTCTTTTCCTCCCTCTATAAACTTAAGAATCAATTCATCAATATCCACAGAGTAACTTGCTGTGACTGACTGGGACTGCATTGAATCTATAGGTCAAGTTGGGAAGAACTGACATTTTGACAATATTGTGTCTCCTTTCCCATAAACATTTTATATCTATCTATTTCTCTTTTATCAGTGTTTTATAGTTTTCCTTGTGTAGATTTTGTATGTACATTGTTAAATTTGTACCTACATTTTCACCTAGGTTTTAACTTTTTTTGAAAAGGTACTCATGTGAAGATTATTGCCTTCCACTTTTTCTTCTGCAAAATAATTTCTCCCTCTAATTCTCCTCTTCCCTCTTCCTGGGCTAACTCCTACTCAACCTTCAGATCTCAGCATACAAATTACTTAAAATCTTTCTTAAGCATATCTTTAACCAGTCATCAATTAACTCATGCATTCGTTTAAAAATACATAGGGCATGTCTACTATGTCTGCTAGTCTTACTCTGATCTCTAAGAAAGTGGCAGTGACATAAAGTTTTCTACCCTCATAAAACCTATATTCAAATGAGGGGAAATAAATATAAATAAAGAAAATCTGTCTGGTATCTGTAACCCATGTGAGTGCAGAAACTCATTAAGTACTGACTGAATGAGTAAGTGAATGAATGAATGATTGAATGCTGCAGGTCTCTGTTCCTTGTGGTGCTCAAAGAACTTTATTTTCAGTTAACACTTTTCTTCTGGCAAATTGAAAAAAAAAATAGATAGATAGAAGATCTTTGTTATTCTTCCATGGACTGCAATCCTTGATCTAATTCAATGGTAAGTTACCTTCGGTGTCTGATAAATACTTCAGTGATTGACTGGCTGATGGTTTAGGAAACACACTTTGGACTGTTGGCCCTGCTACAGAAATCTGTCAGCAAGAATGTTAAACGTCAGGTGAGAGATGCCTTTCAAAACCAATGTGTATGAACTCCCTTGACTCTCAGGGACAGAGGGAGAGGCACATAAAAGAATCATCTCTTCTTTTATTACAAATTAAAATTTCTCCCTCTCCACACCCCAGATTTTAATTCAAGCAGCTACGGCCCCATGATTAATCATCAGAGTTAGGTTCAACTGGGCCACTTTAGGCAGAAAAATGCTGAAAACCACTAGGAGAAACATTGTTAAAGCCACCAAAGTTTTACCATCAATTGGAAAATTCACAAATAAAAATGAAGATGAGAAAATGCATCACTAAAAATCTCATGTGCAGTTGGCTAAATGATAAACCAATTTGAAATTAGTGAATACTAATTGAAAAACTGCATGACAAAGTATTTTCCCATTAAAGCAGGAATTTGCTAAAGGCATTTTCAATTATTTATCATGCTTCAGTAAAAAGCTGCACACAGTCTAACAACAGCGTCGTCTTCAACTTTGCCTACTGATCGAATTTTCAGCACGCCGGCTACCTAGTCCAAATGACTTTAAAAATTATATGCCAATGACCTTGACAATGTTCTTCAATTTTTATGAGATTCTTTTTTTCCTCTACAGTCCTCATACCTAACTGAACAGATGCTTTGGACTTGAGAACCTAATTATTATCTGTGAGTGTTAATATTTTTAACCTTATCATGGTTTATCTGCATCTGTATCTATGTCCCTAGACCAGTAGAATAGTTAGAAGTTTTGACCATCAAAAAGGACATTGCAGATGAAGGACTATCTTCCTTTGAGGTTCACAAATATTTGAACGTCCTTTCAATTGCTTAGATAACTCCTCTTCTCAAAATCAGGGCAGAGGTGACTGCTGGGAGCCAAAATTGTGAATTCCAAGCCTACGGGGAAAGGAATATATCTGGAACATAATACCCTGTTGGTGCTCAATAAATGTTTATTAATGAGCCCCATTTTTTGACCCAGGCACAGAGAATAAATCCAAGGAAGGAAGATTATGCAAATAGACAGAAAGGTCACCCAGCTCTACATGGGGTGTGGCCCAGGTTGGGGGCAGGGCCAAGTCATTCAGGTGACAGGACATTCTCCTGGGTGTATAGCTGTGACCCCTGCGACCCTCCATTCCAATAGCTATCTACTCCATTATAAAATCATGTAGAAGAGCATTGCAGTCAGTGACTGCTGAAAATGTTATTAGAGGGGGAGAAATGGTTCTCTCCTCACAACAGTTTAAAGGGATTTTTGGACCAAAAGACTGTTGATGGAGAAATAGACAGTGAGTGAAAAAGAGAATCAAAGGGTGACCTACAAGAATGATTAGTGACTGGACAGAGGGAGATCACACGTGAAGCCAGGCTTAGAAACACCTTTACAGTGAACAGATAGTTACCGGGAAAGTGATGTGTTAGAAGGAAATACAAGACTCAAAAGGCAAGTCACCCAAACCACTGACATTAGGCATATCCCCTTCTCTGATCTAAAGCAGGAAAGCCATGAAATAGTTACCAAAATGCCTTATAAGATGAATCTGTTCTTTCCATCTGATATTGCAGAGAAGAATGTCTGTGTGATTTGGCACCAGTCATTAGCTATTTAAAATGATTGTTTTTAATCTAGTAAGTAAAACCGAAATTTACAATGGTTTATTTCAATAAAATATGTATGCTTCATGAAAACAGCTATATAGCTCTGATCTGAAAATGAACAAGGAAACAGAACTCAAATGATGTCTCTCCAATAGGACACACAGCTCAAACGCACACATGAAAAACTGATACGTCTAACATTAAACTGTATTCCACAGACATTATCTTCTTTTAATTGAAATCTTATCTGAGATGAAGATTATCTCTTTTCCTTCAGCTACACTAATCTTTTCTACCCTGAAGGCCCATAACTTGTGAATTATTAAACAATCATATTTGTAGCAGCAAATTGATTTCTGAGAGATTCCATATTGATTGAGATATTCAAGACTAATGATTTTGAGGTTAAGGTGTTTAGATATTATTACCTCTGATGAACTAAATTGGCAGGAGGTTTTTTCTTCTATTTATATTATTTTCCATAAATAGACAGTTCAACTTGCTTTTCAGCCTTGAATCAACTTATCAGATCAAAAGGTGCGCCAATTGGCATGTTCAACTGCCAAAGCATGTGATATGCTAAAACAATACAGACTTGTTGTATCTATATTTCCTGTTGAGTAACTGTCTCTTTTTCCTTGATTACAAATTACTGAGGCTATAGCTCAGGTTTTCTGTTTACTGGCAGCTAAAGGGTAAGGAAGTGTCTGGAACTGGAACGGTGGAAGGTCCGCTCAGTGAAACCTGGAACTTAAGAGTGACATCAAGATCGAACATGGACAGTGTCAGTTCAGTGCAGATGGGTACTCTGCATTGACACACCCGTGGGAGAGCACACCTCCCCCCTCCAGTTGCTGCCCATATGCATACCAAAGTGGTAACGGTGATAGCTTAGTCAGCTGGTCAGCAACCTAACTGTCAGAGGTCGAAGTCATAGTTGTTGGTTAGGCTAATTAGTCTTGGCCTGTTACAGTAATTCAGGAGATATCCCTAAACCACTAAAACTGCCACGGGCCCATGAGAGCTGCTGCATCAGAGCATGGCAGCCAAAACTGGGGTATATTAGGCTGGGGCAGTGGCTTGAGCCTTTAATCCCAGAACTTTGAGAGGCCAAGGTAGAAGAGAAGAACCACTTGGGGCAAAGAGGTCAAGATCAGCCTGGACAACAGTGTGAGACCCAATCACTACAAAAAAATTAAAATGTATTATCCAGGTGGGATGGTGCACACATAGTCCCAGCTATTTGGGAGATTAAGGCAAGAGAATTCCTTGAGCCCAGGAGCTAGAGGCTGAGGTAAGCTATGATGACACCACAGTACTCTAGCCATGGGGACAGCGTGAGACCCTGTCTCAAAAATAATAACAATTAATTTAAAAAATTAAGAAAGTTTGCTGCACCTCAGGTCATCACCTCCCTGTTCACACACTCCATGTGCACAAACTCCAGTAGCACCTCCCAGTATTAGCGATGTTTTGCATTGACTCAGCTCCTCAAAGGACTGTCTGGATCACTGAGACCCTGGGACCCCATCAGCTATGGTCCCAGCACTTCATGAGAAGGATTATCTGTAAGAAACCAATTCTGGCTCTCTCACCTTCTCGCCATCAGGAGAGGAACCCACTTGCTCTAAACTTTCTCTTTGTTCTTAAATAAAATGTCTGTTTACTCCACTGAAACTTGTGTGCGTTACTTTCACCTTCTGTGCACGCTGCCTGCACTGCTCCGATTCTAGTTTCTGTTTCCATTCATTTTGACTTTCAATTACTACCACACCTCGGTTGAACTTTCTAGCTCAGCTGAGAAATCGAACCAGGTCCACTGGGTTTGGGGAACTGGGAGCCCCAACTCCCAACATCTTTTATGGTACTTCAAAACCAAGAAAGAAGAACCTCAACCTTAAAAAAAGAAAGAAAGTCTCAATTGATGCAGAAAAAGCTTTTGGCAATATCCAGCATCCCTTCATGATCAGAACAACTTAAAAAAATTGGTATAGAAGGGACATTTCTCAAACTGATAGAGGCCATCTACAGCAAACCCACAGCCAATATTGTATTGAATGGAGTTAAATTGAAATCATTTCCACTTAGATCAGGAACTAGGCAAGGTTGCCCATTGTCTCCA